>CAUYSK010035554.1:0-38836 GCA_963575035.1 Avahi laniger
AATATTAAATGGAAAACTTAAAAAATATTACATACACGCCTGTAATCCTAGCACTCTGGGAGGCCGAGGCGGGCGGATTGTTTGAGCTCAGGAGTTCAAGACCAGCCTGAGCAAGAGCGAGACCCCGCCTCTACTAAAAAATTAGGAAGAAATTAATTGGCCAACTAAAAATATATAGAAAAAATTAGCTGGGCATGGTGGCACATGCCTGTAGTCCCAGCTACTCGGGAGGCTGAGGCAGAAGGATCGCTTGAGCCCAGGAATTTGAGGTTGCTGTGAGCTCGGCTGATGCCATAGCACTTTAACCTGGGCAAAAGAGTGAGACTCTGTCTCAAAAAAAAAAAAAAAAAGTGTTACATACAATGTGATTTCCAATGCACATAATAAAGCATAAAGGAAAGATAACAATATGCTACCAGGGGTGAATCTCAATATCTAATAATAATAAAGATTGGTTAGGATTTTGATTGGATAGTGGTCGCAGATGGGAGGAAGCTATGTGAAAAGCACCTACATAGGAGATTCGAGGAGCTGTCATCTCAAGCCTCCGAGTACATACGGATTTTATTTAAAATTATTTTTGATGGTTTGAATTTCTACTACTCAAATTCATTTCAGGATTTGTGTAGTGAAAGTGACAGAATCTTCACCTATGCCCATCAAACCAGCATGGCTTGATAAATATGTGGTAGTTCTAGTTTGCATCAAGCTAGACCAACCTCATCGGGTCCTTCCTCAGCCATGGGCAAGAATTCAAATAGAGACAGCCACATTCTGGAGAAAACAGAACTCATGGAACAAATCTACCTTCTCAGAACTGCAGATCAAAATCCCAAGAATATGTCCGTGGGGAAAAATTACACTTGATTTATAACAAAACAAAACGACCCACCGCCACTTTTTATTTCTCCCTTAACTCTCCGTTAGGTTGAAAAAGTAGGAGAGAGACCTGGTTCCAGGATTGGCCCTGATATTTCCTCACTATATGAACGTGGACAAGTGTCTCTCCTCTGTCTGGGCCTCAGTTTTCCCATCTGTAAAATACGTTGTAGTCAGCTCTGGACAGCTGGAGATGGGGTCCAAACCAGCTGAATTTCAGAGCAAAGTTTCTTAAGGATAAACAAGAGGCCACAAAAATCCATGATTGTTTGTGTTTATTCTACTATGATATAACAACTGTCAACAAGATTTGCACAGCAGTAGGATGCAATGTAATCAAATTTTGACATTGAACGGAGACTGCAGCTCCTCCTGTTTCAGAAACGCAGGATATTGAATTGATCTCCAAGGGCCAGTCTTAGCACTCTTGTATACCTGGGCTTTGAATCCCCACCTGCATCCCTGTGAGCTCTGCACATCTGAGATGGGCATCCAAGACCACGCTTTCCCCCGGCATCCATGGGGTACACAGGGAAACAGTTTAAGCTTCAGTCTTCATTCTCTAGGCCAAGATCTTGGAAATGTATCCTATGCATTTCACATAAAGCATATGGTATTTCCTCAACCATCAGTGATTTAGGATGGGGGATCTCGTACCTGTTATTATGGGTACAATCCAATCCCCCTTCATCAGCTCCAAACCTGGGGCCCAGGTAAGACTTTTACTGGCACTAAGAAAGGTGTTAACACAACTACTACTAGGTGTAGTAATAATCCTAATAATTGCTATTAGGTATGCAAACGCTACTAATGTTATTCATATTAACTGAATCAGTTAAGGGTTTTTAGATGCAGTTCACTGAAACTTCTCTGTGTAATTAGCAAAAAAGAAATTTGCTAGAAGCCTGTAGGCTAGCTTGAAGGATTAAAGACAGTCAGACCTCGACAGAGACAGGAATGTGTCTATTAGTCCCTGCAACCTAAAACAACCACTGTGGTCCATTTGTCAAAACAAACTGGCATTGTTAACATTACTCTTAACTGAATTCCAGACTTGCCCAGTTTTCCTGTTAATGTCATCTTTCCATTCTAGGATCCAATTCCGGGTACCATGTTACATTTAGTCATGTCTCCCTGGTCTGCTTTGGTCTGTGACATTTTCTCAGTCTTTCCTGATTTTTCATGACCTTGACAGGCTTAAGGCGTGCTGGCTGGGTATCCTGTAGGATGTTCTCATCTCTCCCCCAGGGATTCTGACACTGTATCAGACTGTCAGCATCTTGAGCACAGGGCCACGTCTACGTTGTCCTCATTACGTACTGCGCATTTGGTGTGTGCCTAGCACAGAGCAAGAGTCCAGTGAATACGTGTTGGGGTAAATGTCATGCCTGTCTTGCTGACCTGTGCCACTGTGCATCAGGAGCCAGGCTTTGGGCGTCCCTGCATTCTACACTGCGCCTGCCTGGCCGGTGCAAAGTCTGAGACAGGACTCAGGAGCCCACATTGCCGGATGGGGCTGAATGCATTCGACTCTAATAGGATTTTCAGACAGAAATCATCACGTAATTACACACGAAAACTCTAATTGCGATCATCTGACCACTTTTTGACATCTCTCTTTCCATCCATTCATAGATGTGTTGCTCAAGGCCCAATCAGATAAAATGAAAGGAAGAAACAGTGGGCTGCTGGTCCAATCTCATCAGAGCCAGGGAGACAGGTGCTTGCTCTAGGCGTGTCGATAAATTCAAAAATTTTTCAGATGCTTTTGCAATGCGTTTATTGTGGTTCAGTGAGCAGGGAGAATGCTTGGGCTGGGGGGCGTGCAGTGTTTCATCTTCTGGGGCTGCTGGATTACGGGGGCACTTTGCTCTGCCAGAGGGGAAGCACCGCCGTGCTTGGGACTGCTGTTCAGTTAGGCTGGGTGGACTGCATTCAAACACTAACTGAAAGCAACAATGGAGAGCGTTGATTGAGTATGGTCTTGTGGATCTCTATGATGTATTAAGTACATCTCCTATATAAATGTCTAATGCTGACACTATTTAGTTCTACTTTAATGATTAATAGCAAATGATGGAAGGTTAAAGGCTTGAGATGCCAAGAGGCTCAAAATCACCGTGTATATAGACACTCATGAATTTATCTCTCATTGATTATTTTTACTATTAAATAAACACCTTTAATATTTTTACTATTAAATATACTTCACAGCCGGAATTATGCAGTGCGGCGTTACTCAAAATGTGGTCCATGAAACAGCCGCGTCAAAACCCCATGAGGAGCTTGCCAAAATCACTGATTCCTGGACTCCAATTCAGATCTCCTGAAACAGAGCTAAGGGGTGGGACCAGAGCTTTAAAACAAGCTCCACAACGGATGCAAATTCTTATCGAAGTGTGAGAATCCCTGCTGTAGGGAATATGCAGGATTGGGAATCAGAGGGTTTGTCTCGTTTCAAGTCTGGGATGTTGTACCTGGTTAATTTGGGGCACGTCGAAGCCTCAGCTGTAGAATGGGTAGCTTCTCATGTCACATGGTTGCTATTACAATTTTAAGAGAAAAGACAGTTATGAACCTGCTCTCCTTGAGAAACAAGGCATCTCACAGTTCTGGGGAGGGAGAAGTCCATACGCGAGATCACGATGCTGTAAGATATGTTTCTCATCAGGTGGCAGGAAGGTTTGGATGTGACTTTGCACAACCACACACAGTACCGTGGAATGGAAATAAATCCTAGAGGGTTTTGTGCTAAAACAAAGGGATTGATAAGAAAACAGAAAAGCCGGGAGGAATGGTCACAGTTAACAGCAGAGGCTCCAAACTAGGGTTTCTCAGTCTCAGCACTATTGATCCTTAGGGTCCCAAGACGGTTTGTTGTGGCAGGGGCTATCTTGTGTATGGCAGAATGTTCAGCATCCATGGCCTCCACCCACTACATACCAGTAGCACCTGTCCCCGGGTCCTGACAACCAAAAATGTCTGCAGGCATTGCCAAATGTCCCCTGGGGGAAGAATTGGTCCTGGTTGAGAACTGCTGTTCTCAAGGAAGATAAATTTGTTCAAATCCTGCCTCTCACATTTACCATCTGTGTGAATATGGGCAACGTGCTTAATCCCCCTAAGCCTCAGTTTTCTCAGCTATAAAATGGGGTGGGGGGATATTCTAAGTCCTTACCCTAGTGGGTTGTTGTAAGGATTACATAAGAAAACATACCACAAGTGTAGCATTCTTGGCTCTTTGCTGTGTATATGTGTGTGTGGTTTAATAAATATTGGAATTTTGTTACACTTTAATAATTTGAAAAATAGGCTAGGCACGGTGGCTCATACCTATAATCCTAGCACTCGGGGAGGCTGAGGTGGGAGGATTGCTTGAGGCCAGGAGTTCAAGAACAGCCAGAGCGAGAGTGAGACCCCGTCTCTGCAAAAATTAGAAAAATTGACTGGGCGTGGTGGTGCACACCTGTAGCCCCAGTTACTCGGGAGGCTGAAACAGGAGGATCACTTGCTCCCAGGAGTTGAAGGTTGCAGTGAGCTATGATGATGCCACTGCACTCCACTCTGGGCGACAGAGTGAGACCCTGTTTCCAAAAAAACAAAACAAAACAAAGCAAAAACTACACTCATACTTTTTCTCCTTTTTGCAGAAACAGATTTTTGAAATGTGACAATTCTTCAGGTCAGAGGTGAACCGAGGACATGATCATTAAGATGTGGGTACTGAAATTGAGCTGAATCACAGAGATTATTTGACTGTAGAAGCAGATTAACAGTTGGCACCTGATATTCTATAGACTGTAACCACAGAGACTTAACTGGACTAAATTCAACTAGACTCTGAAAGAAAATTAAAATACGCTGGGACTGGGCTTCGGCTTCCAAAGCATCTCTTATAAATTGCTCTTGAAACACTCCACGGTGTCTTTTGTGATTTTCCTGCACAACAGGCAGCCATTTGGGATCCAGCTCACATCTCAGCTGTTCTTTGGGCTGAGAGCAGAAATCATTCACCCCTTTCCAACTTGAACTTGCCGGTTGGACCCACAGACAGGGCTGAGACGGAGGTGTTTGGTTTAGCTCTCCTCTGGTCTGGCTCTTTGAACACTGAATCCGTAGATGGCCGATCTTTCAAGAGAATGGGAGGTTTTTTTTTTTTTTTCTTTTTTAAACATTTGGGACAAATTAACCAGTTTGACAAAAGCAAAACAGTCCCCCTTTTAAGATGAAGTGCTCCTTAAGTGCTTATACTGTTCCCAGACCGGACGTTCCTCCTCCCCCGTCTGCGCCGAAGGGGCATTGGAACCCAATGTGTGAGCAGAGTAATCAGCCGCCATGGTCCTCCCGTGGGTTGGGCTGTGTGGCGCTGAGTGATTAGGCCCCAATAACAATCTCAGTGGAACCTGAACTCAGCTTGAACCCAGAGCTTTCCGCCTTCCCTGCCATTACTTCAGATGACTTTGGTGTCGCCCCGACCTCCCTACCTCCGATCGCTTGAATGCTTTCCCTTCTATTGTTCCTTCTTCAACAATAACCATGATACACAGCCTGATGCTTTCTTGGCCTGGGCCCAGTGTTCACGGGTACTCATCAGTCACCCCAATCCTTTCTTCCACGATCCCCCCTATATTCCAGGATCCATGCCTATATTTCCAGGGCGTGTTGCGTCCTGCCTGCGGTCAGAGTGAACATCACAAGGAATCAAGCTGATGGATGTCTGTTAATCTCAACGTTTAGTAGCGTCCCACGGTGGCAGGATCATCTGCTGGTCACCCACCCTTTGATTAAATACTTTCTGGGACAGGAAGCTCGCTACCTTACATGATGGGTTCCCAAGTGGGACAGTGTCACCAGCTGCTCTCTATTGTGGCAGCCTGGTGCGTCCTTCCTAACACTTAGCATCTGCAACTATTAATTAATTTATTTGTTCATCCGTTGACAATCTGGGCCCCCCCTTGCCTTCAATAGATGTGAGCTCCTTGAAGACAGAGAACTTCTTAATCTGCTATGCACGCTTGGATCCCCTAATGTTCTCATTGAATATTAACTGAATTACTTCCTGCTTCTGGAAGTGTAAATCATTTACTACCTGAGCCAAACAGATCTCCTGGTTTGTAGCACTTATGTCTATATTTATATTTCACCCCCAGAGTGAGCATCAGGATGTGGTGGAAAGAATGTAGATTTGAGGATCAGACCTAGTTAGGATCCCACTCATGCCATTTCCAAGGGCCTTGGGAAGTTAATATTTCTGAGATGTAATTGCTTCAGTCTATAAAATAAATTTAACTGTAGGATAAGTGCCCAACTCACCTGCTGTTAAGATTAAGAGATTTTCCTAAAGCCCTTAGCAGTGCCTGGCACATAGTAGGTGCTCAGCAAATATGATTCTAATGACATGGAGACAGTCGGATGATTATTTATAGCATGGTCAGCAAAGACAAGGGGTGGGGGTATGACCCATCGATTTGCTTTCCCTGAGCCAGACTCTGTACTTTTCCAGAGGTTAGCCAACTGAAATGACCTGTCAATTTGTTCTTGAAAGCCATTTTAATACATCAGGTATTTCTAGAAGTACATCCACATTGAGGTGGTATCAGTACAGGGAGCCCCTATGCTTTGGTCAGCGGCCCCGTTTATTTCATCGTATGCACGTGAATTTATTTTCCCTCCAACTTGTGGCTGCCTAGATTTTAAAACTGTTTTTTCCCCCAATGTGCCTGGATACCATACAAATGCAACACATTCTTTATCCCCACCCCCTTCCCTCCAAGATTTGTCTGTCACTACCCTAAATTAGGAACAAATCACAGTCAGTTTAAATCTCCCAATTTAATAAGCACCAGATCACCCAAATGTCAGAGAGTCTAGTCATTGGCAAAATCTTTAACTTGTGGCTCATATTTGAGACTAAGGAAAAAAGTGGTAAATGACATGAAATAAAGAGGAGGCTGTTGTGGGAGCAGATGTGCTCCTCACTAGGCCAAGAATGTGAGGACAAGTGGTTTGGGGCCAATCTCTACCATGCAGTTGGATGTGCACAAGCCTTCTGGTCTCTGAGGACCCTGCCAGGGGTTTTGAGTTCTGATCAGGACAGCCCAGACTTCTGCATCATCATGAGCAGTTAGCTGTTGACAACCAGGGATTTTCTTCCCTAAGACATTCCCAGAGTGGAAGGTTTTCCAATTCATAACAGTATGTCAGCCTTCCAGGGGCCGAGACAACCTCATCTGTGTCTTCATTTTGCAAAACTACAATGATGATTTTGACTATGGGCTCATACTGTATCAACACTGTACTTGTTGTCTTCTCATTGTTGGTGTTGTTCATGGGAAGACCTTTTAAGGTCGTGGGGTTAGGGGAGACAGCATCAGATAGGGAGTTGATTCTAGGCCTGGATCTTCCATCCATTTAGTCTGGGTCCTAAAAGAAGTCGTTTCCTACTCCGAACCCTGCTTTCCTCCTCTTTGATCTGAGGAAGGCCTCAGATGAGTTGCTTCAAAATTGTGATCTGTGCAGCATTGGGAGGTTCCTAAATATTGGGGCTCTCTGCCTCCCAGCTGCACTTCACCCAGAGCAACCTTACTGTGGGCAGGTGAATAATGACCTCCAAAAGACGTCCACGTAGAATCCCTGGGACCTGTGATAGGTGACCTTATTATATGGCAAAGGAGTTTTGCAAATGTGATTAAGCGAAGGATGTTGAGATGGGGCAATTCGCCTGGATTATCCAGGTGCCTACAGTGTCATCATACACTTCCTTATAAGGAGGGAGATCAGAGTTGGAGTGAGGGGAGGAGGTGTGATGGAGGAAGCAGACCGAGAGAAATTTAGAGATGGGGGAAGGGACCACGAGCCAAGGAATGAAGGTGGCCTCTAAGAGGTTGGAAACGATGAGGAAACAGATTCTCTAGAACTACCGGGAGGAAGGCAGCCCTGCTGACACCTTGATTTTCATACTTCTGACCTCTAAGTAATACATTAGTATTGTTTTCAGACACTAAGTTTGTGGTACTTTGTTATGGCAGCCACAGGAAACAAATGCACCTGCCTATATTTGATTAAGAAGCCATCCTGGAAAGGCTACACACTGTAGGATTTCAACTACTCTGGCAAAGGCAAAACTGTGGAGACAGTAAAAAGATGGGTGATTGTTAGCGGTTGTGGAGAGAGAAAGATGGTTAAATGGAGTACAGGAGATTTTCACAGCAGTAAAACAATTCTGGATGACACTACAGTGGTGAATACATGTCATTATACATTTGTCTAAACCCAAGGAATGTACAACACCAAGAGTGAACTCTGACGTAAACTATGGATTTGGGGTGATCATGATGTGTCAATGTAGGTTCATCAGTTATGACAAATGTATCACCCTGATGGGGGATGATAGTGGGGGGGATTATGAGGGCAGCGTAGGGTAAGAGGCTCTATGGGAAAACTCTACTTTCTGTTCAATATTGCTGTGAACCTAAAAGTACTCTGAAAAATAGTCTATAAAAAAATTTCAAAAGATCACTAAAGACCGCTGGTCTACCTGCAACTTTTCTTAACAGAATATGCTTTTTGTGCCACCATGCTTTGAAAAACTGTTACCCTACAAGAGAATTCCCTTCCTTATTCTCTTGCCTTTTCTGAACAACTCCTCATCATCCAAGACTGTTCTGCAGACTTTGCTGACTCTGCCTCCTCCTCCTCCACCACCTGGGCTATGCCCTCTCTGCTGTTCCCAGTGAGTCCTGAGACAACCTCTGCTCTGGCACTAATCCATGCTGCACTGTCATTGTCAATACTTGTTCATGGGCCCACTGGGCTGTGAGTTCTTGAGGGGCTAAAAGTCTCCTTTATTTCTTAATTCCTAAGGTTTAGCCTGGTTCCTCACACATAGCAGGGCCCAATAAATACTTATTCATTAAATGATTAAGGTTAAAACACCGGAATGTATTTTGCAGCATCTTTGGCAAAGTTTTGCCAAAACCTTCTTTTCTTTGTCAAATTTCCAGTTCTCTCCTATAATCCTTTCTCTCTCATTTCTTTCTTTATTTCGGTTGCATCATGTCAGATTGTTTTTTCTTCTAGTTCTGAGGTGAAAAGTACTCACTTCTGTTCCGAACCAGGACTTTGTCCAACTTTCAGAATCTTGAAAACATAGATTAGGCTATTTATTAATAAAAGACTATGTGTCTTAAATGTGTTAGCCTTATTATTGAACTTAATCTTCAGTTTTCCTGACTAGCATTGGGCTTCCTCCCTTTCCTTTTCATTTCCGTGAGTTGTATTTGCAAAGAGACGATGTCTCAAATCCTTCCTGAGGGATGTGTAAATGCATGCGTATGTAATGACACCTAAGGACCCTGTTTGGGATAAGTGATTGAAGGCAAAGTGTGAGAATACAATGCCATGGCAAAATTCAAGAAGTCAGCAGAATGACACAGGGGAAACCCCACTTGTAAAGAGTCAATGGATGTAGGATGTGACTGTCTAAATGGGCAGGTGGGAGATCCCTGAGGGGGCTTCTCCGTGCGTAGAACTCTCCCATTCTCGCACAGACGCTTCCCATATCACCAAGAGCAGATATTCTACTGTCTCCAGTCTTTTCCCTGAGCTAATATGTTAATATCCCCCAAAGATATGGCAGGAAATAGTGACCAGTTGTATTAATATCTTAGTGTGAGACTTCATTCCTTGGTCCCGTTTCAGAAGGTGAAGTTTAATGTCCGGAGATGATAAGTAAGGGTCTTCTCTTTTCGAGAGAGGAGCTGTGGGAAAAGTCTGCAAGGGATAGAAAAGATCAGAGGGGAGTTTGAGGGAGCAAAGATGAAGGCATGTTGATTTCCCTTAATATATTGGATTCTAAAGTTCCAGAATGCTATTGAAAAATTGAAACCTCATGTTCCTGTTGTTTGGAGGTGTCACGGCATCTGAAAGGTGGAATGCCACAAGGAATGAGCCTGGCACATGGCGAAATGGCTGGAATGGCCCTTCTCAGATAGGAGGTGGTTTCCATGTGGAATTGTGGAAGGAATTGGGATGTGAAACTTGGAGCACCCCCTTAGGTGGGGACACAAGTACACTGGGTCCTGACAACTCACTGCTGATACTTGGGGGAGAGAGCAGATGTGTCGGGGGGTGACCTCAGAAAGTAGAACAGGTCCAGTGGGAGTTGGTTAGAGGACAGTAGGTTCCAGGTCCTTGTAAGAAATGGTTTTCAGCCCATGGGAGGGTGATGGATGCCCATTCCTGGAGGAGTCCAAGCAGAGGGGAGAGGAATGGCTATGTGAGTGAGAGTGTGGGTAAACTCTCAGACAACTCTTTTAATTATAAGATCTCACAAGGCGGACTCTGGAGGTAAGTCCAGGCAGGGTCCAGACGTGAGAACTCAAATTCATTTCCAAAAACTTCTTCACTGTGTCATGACAAAGCTTTAACAGATATAAGTTGGAACATATTTCTAGGCCAGGCAAAGCTAAATTCCAGTACTGGCTCCTCCAATTACTATCTAAGGGCGTCTTTGAGAAAACTAAATCCCAGGAAGGTTAAACAACATGCCTTTGTAAGATGAAGGAAAGAATGCTGTTGTCGGGTTGAATAAGAAGAAGTATGTAGCACGCTTGGCACACAGTAGTCCCTCAAGCAACCTCAGTGTCCTTGTGTGGGTGACCTCAGAGCACCGGCTGTCTGCATGGAGCATTCATGTGACAGTATCTCCTTAGTGACTCATGCTTGGGTCACAAACTAAGTAAGGCTTCATCTCCCCCCCCCTTTTTTTTCCATTTATAACACTTTTAAAGAGTATAAAAGTTATACACGTTCTCTGTAGAGACTTTGGAAAATGCAGAAAGATATAGAGATATATAATTAAAAATTTAGACAGCAATTTATATAAAAAGATATCCTTTGAAATGTTCTAATATTGAAAAAATTGAAACTGGCCTAACTACTGAACAATAGAGGAAAGAATAAATTAATCTTAATTCATTCTTGTGACAGAACATTAAGGTGACTTCTGAAATATTTGAATATTCACTTACTTAAAAATGATCTGTCTCAAAATATAAATATCAATAGCTAAATGACAAAAAGATAGAAGGTTTATATATAATTTGATCCCAATTATGTATTAATATATATTAATATATGTAAGAAGAAAAAAATTGAAAGCTCCATCCCATTTAACGAGGTTGCATGTGCTGCAGGATCAAAGGTAGGGTGAGTGAGCTGTCTTCTCAATCCAGCCCAAAGGATGGCCTCGGGCAAGCAGCTCTCTGCTGCCTGCTGTTGTTCATTCCCATGCTAGGACTAATGTAGTGTTGTTCATCTCCAATTTTTAATAATGTAATGTGTTTTTGCAAATTACTGATGGGTATTACTCTAAAAACATCCAAAAAGCATAAGGAACCTCTGGATAATGCTCTATTCTGATGAGATTTATTGATCTTAACTCTATTTAGCAGGATAGAAAAATAGGCTCAAGCTTTAAAATCTATTTTCAGTGGAACAAGAGGCTGGAAAAAATTATTTTTGGTAAACTTACTTGAATCCTCCTTTAGTGGAAACTTCCATATCTATCTGTCTAGCTTTATATCCACATACCTGCCTGCGTTTCTGTGCCTCTCTCTTGCCTTATTCTGGAAGGTAACATACGTTGACCGTTCTTATTGCTTTGGGACATATACGCTTTCTGGCCTGACTCAAGGGCATATTGTGGAAGTCCCTTTAAAATATTTTTAATCAACTGCTAAGGCAATTTTGTTGTTGTTTTCCTGTCTACTTTTTGACAAAGGTCGAATATTGAAAATTTTTGGTTGGCTGGATTTTTATCCATGACACACACACATTGGATTTGACAAGTCCCTGTATAAATGTCTCCTCCACTAAGTATACAAACACTTTTAAATCTCAATATGCAAATATTACAATGAATATCATCCTTACTTTCTGTTTCTTTCAGGAAAATTTGAGGAGATCCTTAATGTCTTCTCCTTTCTTCATTTCATTACTTTGAAAACATTACTTTCCATATTACAGCCCTTGAACTTGAAGATTTTTTGCCTCTATTTAAATAGAAGTCTAAATTCGACTATCTTACTATTTAGAGATTTGTCAATAAATTCTTTAAAAGAAACTTGGTAAAGGAAGCAATGATCACTAAGTCAACACACAATTAATTTTGCCTTTCTCATTTCAGAATAGGGCTACTAGAGAGAGAAAGGCTGAGGCCATAGTATCTCTGGTTTTCTACAAGGCATGTGATAGGTGTTGAGAAAATCAGAAAAAAACATGCCTGGATTTTAAGACATTGGGCAAAGGAGTTGGTGTTCAAAATGAGGTTGATGGACCACAAGTAACTGGAGGTGTTTTATCAATGCAGAGAAAACAAAATCACCCCATTAGAGCATTGCAGGGATGAGAGCATCTGATGGGATATTGGACCAGGCAGGCCTCTAATCTTCCCTCCATTCCTGAGAGTCTATGGTCCTATGAAAATAAAGATTCAATCCAGGTACCAGAATTTCTCATATAGGACAAAAAAAAAAGTACTTGACCCTCACGACGACAGCAGTTCTTTAGTCTTTTAGGATTTTATTAGCTTAATTCTGGCCAGTTATTTTTTATAGCTCTCATGAATCTAATTCAAAACACATTGGGAAGCCAAATCTTTGCTGGGCTTGAGAATGTAACTAATAAAAAGGCAAATACACCAAGATTGCCAAACACTGCAAAAGAGGAGTATATGACACCAGCTCTAATGTGAGAAATTGTAGAGCCTTATTTTTGTTCTCCTTTTGATAGGAAACATAAGGGTTTTCTCGTGCTCTTGGAGAACGGCCCTTGCAAGGCTTAGCAATGACTTTAAAAATATCATTATTATCAAATGAGAAGAACCTTCACACCGTGGCCATGAACTAGGTATAATCCAGGCATTGCCCTTTACTCTGGGGACTTCCACGCAAAGCGATGCTTCTCAAATTTAATGTCCTTTGGCAGCCAACAAAACCTCAAATCCTCTTGAAAAGCCCAAACCTCCCATTGTGGTCCCCACGGTGATATTGAGGTCATGCAGGTGGCTGTAGGAGAGCAGTCATGAGGGCCAGTGTGGCTGGGCCTTGAAGTGAGGAACATCCTCTTCTCTTGTATTGTCTGATCTTCCTCCCCTGTCCCCTGGCCCAGTCAGTGCACACGTGGACAGGTAGGCCAGCCACCTTCCCAGAAGGCCTGTCTGGAGGCCTGACAGAGAACCCACCTGCCCATTCCTTTTACAAAGCAATAAATACTTGTGCCGAGTGAGCAATGGCTTCTCTCATTTACCCTTCCAAGTGACATCCTTGAACTGTATTCACAATAGAATTTTATTTAAAAAATTGAGTTGTATAGATTTCAGTGCCCTTCCTATAGCTGGTGCACAAGTACATAGTGGGTCATGTTTCCTTGTGGAATCTTAGGGCATTTGGAAAATGATCCTGGGCTATCTGGAAAACTGTAAAAACTTTCTAATACTCCTGTTATGAAGATAAATCTCCTTACCATGGCTTTGGAGTCATAATCTCTGCAGAACATCTTTTAACTTCTTGTCCCTACCCTGCTCCTTCTACAGACAGGGCTTTCTGGAAGTGAAATGCTCTTCTTTTCCTGTTCACCTGCTCAGCTCCAGTGCATCCGTCAGACCTCAGCCCAGCGATCAGTTGTGCAGACGAGCCTGCCTCCCCTCCCTGCCAAATGCCCACGCTACGCTCTAGGAACACCACATGCCTCTCCTTTTTAAGCACTTACTGTTGTTCTAATTTTCCATTCAACTGGGTGATTTTTGACCAACGGTTGTCACTTCAACTACACTGTCATTGACATGAGAGCTTTATGTGTCTTTGCACATTTTATCCCTAACACTGCACAAAGTGTCTGGCGTATCCGGGAAGCTCAGTAACACTTGTTGAATGAACAAACGATCAAATAAATGAATTTGCTGTAATCTCAGCTCCTCTGCTGCCGTCAACTGGTTGATGCACACTTTTATTCTATCAAATGAGGATAAGAATACCTACACTTCCTACCTTACAGGATTTTTATTAGAATCATGTGAAATATTGCACAGCATTTGGCATATTATAGGAACTTAGATATTGGCTGAAATAAATGACTCAATTTTAAAACGTTTGGCAGCATCTCACATTTGTATTTTTCTTTCACTCAGAAAACATCTCATCCTGGGTCATCTCTTTTTCTTCCCCACTAAAATTTCACTGCTTGATATTTTTCTCCGAAGGCCTCTATGTCTGTTAAGCTTGGTCTTACAGTAATGATAATAATGTCTTCCATTGGTACGTTTCTTAGGAATTTATGAATCACTTAGCATTACTACTCATATGTTCCCATCCACAGTAGAATGGATTTTAAAAAACTGTAGTATATTCTTAGAATATTATACAGCAATGAGAACAAATGATTAAAGTTACTCACAAATATATGGTTGAATCTGACAAACATGAGACACAAGAACATATAATTGCATGATCCCGTTCCTATAAAGAAAGAGGGACAACCAATTTTTGACATCAGAATCAGGATAGGAGTTACCCTTGATGGAGAAAGGGATTATAAGGGGGCACAGGGAGCATCTGGGTCATGTTTCGGTTTTTGACTTCGGTGCTGGTTCCATGTGTACATTCAGTGTGGGAAAATTCACCCCGCTGTGCACTTCTGAAACGCATGTTCTCTATGTGTATATTTTATCTCAATAAAAAGTTCATGAATTGCTTTTCCAGACATGATTTAATGTAATTTCTACCTCCACGCCGTGAGATTTGATGGGGGCGAGTATTTTTCATTCCATTTTAGAGAAGAAAATGATACTTGGAGAGTAAATGCTGTCTCGAAACTCACATCGATAGCACATGTCACAGCTGAGATTGAAACCCAGGTGTTCTTTGTCTAGAACTCTTTCTAGCAGACTATATTGTCTTTAGTAGGTAACAGGATACCATTTCAATGTGCACATCTCACAGGGGCCTGTGAGGAGGAGGGTGAATGATGGAAAGCTTAGGTAATTGCCAGGGGTCTGAGCTTGGATTGCGGAGGCTTTCTGGTCTGCCCTGCAGCCCACCATATTGGTGGCCATCTGCTCAATTGTCCCCCACTTCTAGTTGGAATAGAGTAGAGGGATATTTATAATGGAGGGCTTCCCTCCTTGTGCTACCTCCCACGTCGGCTGCTGATGGCTGTGTAGGGAGATCCAAATGAGCCCCAAAGACCGAGAAAGTGACATTGAGGACATGTGCAAGAATAAGACACAGCTGAGCAGATGTGAAGCAGCTGGAATCCTCTCTCACATATCCAGTCGGGTCCCAGGTGAACTGACTCTCTGTTTGTGTTCTTTGGTTCAGCACCCCACGTGCTAATCTTTGCAATGGGAAGGCAAAGCCCTGGCTCGCACCTCATCACGGAGGGCTTAATAGAGGAGAAGAGATTTAGCAGGGCTTTTTAGAGACACAAGGGGGTTGGTGGTGGATGGGAAGAAAAAGTTTCCAGATGCAGGTACATGGCAGGAATGGTCTGAGTTCATGAGAAAACTGGCTATGGGATTCCATGGGTTCAAAGGACACATGAAAGGATAAGGAGAGAGATGAGAAAGAAGTTTGTTTCTGAAGATGGAAGATGTACAAAGACTGAAAATCAGATTTTTATCCTAAGCTGCAGAGCTTGAGCCTAACAGCTCCTGGGTGAACCCAGGTTGTCTCAACTTCCTACACCAGTGTGTTCTGTTTTAATCACCTGCTTTGTGACCTCAAGCAAGTCACTCTACCTCTCTGACCATGAATATGGTGCTTGGATACTAGAGCTTGTGGTTATGTCCCTGGTGGAGTTCAACAACTCATCCTAGCAACCAAAGCCTGTTTGTGGATAAGGCACAGAAAAACAAGTTAGCGGGATCATAAAATTATGTTCTGTTGAAGAAAAAATGAACATTCCACACTTTCCTTTGCAAAAACATGAACACGTATCTCAAAATATTTGATGGATTATATCTAAATGGAATCCTTATTACAGATGAATGCATAGCATTCTTTTGACTCCCTCTTTTTAGGAATTAAGATGATTTTTATTTGCTTTTGTATTGCTTGATTTTTTTTTTTTTTTTACTATTTTCTAAAGTTACATCATGTCATGGAACTTGACTTGGACCCTTTTTTTGGTGTGGGCTTTGCTGAAGAACAATTTTTTTTTTTCTGAAAATTGAGGTTTTCTGAAATCTGATTTTAGTATCACAATAAAAGCACAAAAATCCATATTTTGATTTTCTTATATGTCTTTTGGTTTTTCATGAATGTTGATAAAAGTACCCTATGTAATAAAGAAAAATGTGGTTATGCCCCTTGCAGAGTTCACTAATCAGAGTTCACACTCCTTTCACACAAATATTCCAACCTGCCAGGTTTTCAACATACCTAGAGCAGCCCCGCACACATGTGCAGACATTCATCTTATGCCTTGAGTAGGACGCCTGAGCTCTCACCCTGAAGCCTCACATATCCCAAAGCTTGTTTTTACCTCTGGATGGCTTCAGTCAGCAGAATAGACATGAAGGCACTGGCTGTTGAAAGTGGGTTCTCCTCTGGTGGACTGCTGCTTATTTTGGCTTTGTCTCTCTCTTGCAATCTCATATTTTATGGAGTGCATAATTCCCTATCAGCTTCAGACACCAGAGTCCACCAACTGAGAAAAAGTCGGGAGGCCAGTGTTTGACAGTGGTAAATTCGATTGTGCTTTAAAAAACCCCAACCAACACATACCATGTGCTGTCACCCGAAGGAAGACTTATTTCATGGTTTAAACTTTATGGCCTTAGATTTCAGCGTGACATGAGTGATGTGGAAGGGAAGTACGTTTGGATGATAAGATGAGGATAATTTGTACTGGGAAATTATTCACAATTGTGATAAATAATCCCTGGCACACAATAACAGAAAACCTCAACCCTTGAACTGAATTATATATGTTTGTGTCTCATAAACAAGGTAGAAAATACATTTTTTTAAACTGCTGTGTTTGCAAAGTCCTTTCACTTCCAAGCTACCCTCGTTAATAATCATAAAGAAGCACATTTCCAAGCTCAGAATCACATTAATCTCCCCACACGTGACCTGATCATGCACTTTGGGGAAAATGGATGGGATGCAGTTGCCTTTGTGTGTACTACGTGGGTTTCTTTTGTCATTTTCCTGGTGGATAGCTTGGAATTGCAGAGCCTGGGAGAATGTATGGAGAAACCAGTAAGATAAAAAATGAGTGTTTCAAAAAAAAACTGGACTTTTTACAGTTAATCACTAAAACAATGATGCAATGAAAAGATAAGTCCCCCCCCCCTTTCTTCCTACACTCAGAGAAGGTGAGAAGGGACTAATGTTTCTGTTCTTATTCATGAACTTTACCATCATATCTGGAAGAGTTGATAAGGAGACTAACAGGACTTTTCTTTTTTTTTTGAAAGCCTGTACTTATAAATGCTATAGAGTTGGCTTTTCCATAAGTGAGAGGTTATCCAAAGGTTGGTGGACAGGGGAATATATGAGAAAGAATGCAAGGATTCCTCAAGAAGAATGGGAGTGGGGAAAGAACAGTGGAGAGAAGCAGCAGAAAGAGAAGAGAAGAGAACTCTTCAAGGCTGCCCCCTAGAAGAGGTTAAAACTTGGATGGTGCATGATGACTAACTCATATTAATATCTGTGGAGGTTGGGAACTAAATGTGGAACCTTGAGAGAAGTGAAGGTTCAAGTGTGCGGTCAGTGGAGAAGTCTGCCGAAGGAGCACTTCTACCAGATCCTGACGTGCTGTGCTCTTACAGGTGATCGGTACCCAACAGCAGCTCTGATCACCTAGCAGGAGGAGCTGTCGTGATACTGGAAACCACCATGATGGATGAAAAGCCAGCTCCAAACCGATCTTCTTAGCACCACATACATCCTGCTGCTCTTCCACTATGGCAGCTCTACTTCTGTTTATTGTTTGAAGGTGTCATATGAGATTTTGTCTGAAAAGGAGATCCCTTTATTAAAAACCAAAACTTGAAAACCATTGATTGAGTTCAACCTCTGTATTTATCAGAGAGAGAAGTGAGTCCTAAAGAGGGTATTCCTCCATGTACACAGCAGGTGAAATGGTCACCTTCAATGGTCAAAATCATCGAAGCAGCCTTCGAATTATGCAATGAGGAGGGAGAAGAGACATGGGAGGGATGGTGACATTGTTTTGACCCCTCACAAGTTATCATGAGGATCAAATGAGATCAAGGGTATGAAATAAATACATAATCAAGCTTTACCACCTCTGCTGCCCACCTGTTGGGTAAGTTCATTCGATATGTGTATGTTAAGCATTTACAATTATGGTATAATCTGTTCTGGGTGACCATAGAAACTGACATGATAGAATTCCTGTTTCCGGAAACTTACGGCGGGATGCTTTCCAAGTTGAATTCTGCAATTTGACAAACAAGAAAAGATTGCTGGAGCTCAGTACACAAAAGTACACCCCTTGGTTTCATAGAAAGAGCTCACTTATAGAGGGCAAAGAAAGCATCAAGGAAACACAGGAGGAGAGAGGAGTTGAGTTCTGAAGAATTGCTAATATTTGGCTAGATTCTGGATCTTTGATTAGAATAAAGTCTGGAGGCCTGTAGTTCAACTTCTATTCAATGGTAGGAAATTCATGGGCATAATAGTCCAGAAATTAAGTGATACCTCATGTGGTTTTGATTTGCATTTCCCTGATAATTTTATCAAAAAGTCCCAAAACAACAGATGCTGGCAGGCATGTGGATGTGGAGAGACAGGAACACTCATATACTGCTGGTGGGACTGCAAACTAGTACAACCTCTATGGCAAGTAGCATGGAGATATCTCAAAGAACTACAAGTAGAACTACCATTTGATCCAGCAATCCCACTACTGGGCATCTACCCAAAGGAAAAAAAGACATTCTATAAAAAAGACATCTGCACTTGAATGTTTATAGCAGTACAATTCACAATGGTAAAGATGTGGAAACAATCCAAGGGCCCATCAATACATGAGTGGATTAATAAAATGCGGTATATGTATACCATGGAATACTACTCAGCCATACAAAATGGTGAGCTAGCACCTCTTTTATTATCCTGGATGGAGCTGGAGCCCATTCTTCTAAGTGACGTATCACAACAATGAAAAAACAAACATCACATGTACTCACCATCAAATTAGTATTAATCGATCAACACTGATGTGCACATAGGGAAGTAAAATTCATCAGGTGTCAGGCAAGTGGGAGTGGGGAAGAGGAGATGGATAAATTCACATCTCACTGGAGGATGGTCACAATTGCAGCTCTGACTCAGGCAGTGCAAAGGCAATTTATATAACCAAAGAATTTGTACCTCCATAATACTCTGAAATAAAAAAATAATAGTCCAGAAATTATCAGCTTGAGTTCTCAAGGAACTGAGATGATGATATTGCCTGATATCATACTAAGTTCTTGCCTTTTATTATCTTCAACTCATGCAACCTTTTAAAGCTGTGATTATCTCCATTTCATAGGAGGACAAAGGTCAGGGATGTTGAGTGACCTGCTGTGTTTGACCGAGCAGCAAGGTTAAGCTTTGCAAGTAGAGCTGAATCCTGGCTTTGCCACTTCATAGTTGGAAAATTTATATAACACCTCAGAGCCTCAGTTTCCTGGTGTGTAAAATGGAGATATTCATGATATATCCCACATAGAGTTATCATGAGAATTAAATTAGAGTTGCTAGACAATGTTGTAACGCACTTAGAAAAGTGTCTGGTGTGTTTAGACCTTGACAAATGATGTGCTTTCATCATTAGGAAAGAAGAAAGAAACACAGACACGGGGCCACATATTCATGTGGGGCTTTGAGGAGGGAAATGCCATTATAAGAAACAGAGGATTTGGGATCAAATGCAAGGTCTGGGTGTCCAATCTTGTCTCCTGTCCACAGTGATGAGCTTGCATTTGTCCATAAATTTTGCTGAGAGTTTCTCAACTTCAGCACTTTTGGGGCTGGATAAATTCTTTTTGGTGGGGGTGGGGTTTGCAGGGGCAAAGGCTGTCCTGTGCATTATAGGATATTTAGCAACATCCTTGGCCTCTGTTCATTAGATACCAATAGACACCCTCTGCCCCCGGGACAATAAAAAACATCAACAGACATTGTCAAGTGTCCCCTAGGAAACAAAGTTGACCCCGGTTGAGAAGCATCGGTCTATCCATTGCCTCCACTCCGTCTACAGCAGCGTTCATGAGGCTCCCCTGTGAGCATCTTGGCTCAGACTCTCCTAGCAACTCACAGCTGGAAAGTCCTTGCACGACTTCACCAGGAATATATAATAACTCAACCCAAGACTGGCTTTTTTTCCTCTTAATTCCCATGATTGTGCAGTGTTTCTTTTCAGTTTTCAACTCTGGGAATTTGTCTTTTCTCACTTGCCAAAGCCACAGTTCTGAGCAAGCATCAGAAAATGATTAACACTGTCTGTGCCCTAGCTAGTGAACAAGTCACAAGGTATATACGTCCTGAGCACAGTTTGAACTGACTACATGACCCCACTTAAAGATAACATGGTTTATGTTTTTTACTATAAGAATTTCGTGGAGAATATTTTTCTTCATTTTGTTTTCTTTTCCAGCTATTAGAAAAACTGACATTTTTTGTCTTCATGTCCTTTTGTTTTTCTCTGTCTTTAAATAATCACTGAGAATTTTAGCGAGGGGTTAGGGGAGTCTTAAAGAGGTCACCTGGCTTAGGTGAGTCTGAACATTGAGTACAGCCCAGCTCTTGGGAGTGTGGAGTGTCACTTTAGGGTCTAGGATCCTGGATATTCCTTTTGGTGGGAAGAAGAAAATTCAGATGGATATACATTTGGGGAAGATCTGGATGGCTCTGATGTTAATTAAGCACTAAGCTAAGCATCTCACACCATTGTCTTATTAAATCCTCACAAAGGCTTTATGTGAAATGGGAATGATGGTAATAACCTTATATAGGAAGCGAAAAAGGCTCAGATACAGAAATTCACTGACCCTACAGCACACAATTTGTAATCCCAGTTGGGATTCAACTCCAGGCTCTCTGATGCCAAAGTTTGTTTTTTTTTTTTTTTTTTTTGAGACAGAGTCTCACTCTGTTGCCTGGGCTAGAGTGCCGTGGTGTCAGCCTAGCTCACAGCAACCTCAAACTCCTGGGCTCAAGCGATCCTGCTGCCTCAGCCTCCCAAGTAGCTGGGACTACAGGCATATGCCACCATGCCCGGCTAATTTTTTTCTCTCTCTCTATATTTTAATTTTCCAGCTAATTTCTTTCTATTTTTACTAGAGACAGTGTCTCACTCTTGCTCAGGCTGGTCTCGAACTCCTGAGCTCAAACCATCCACCCGCCTCGGCCTCCCAGAGTGCTAGGATTATAGGCATGAGCCACCGTGCCTGGCCCCAAAGTTTCTTTGCAGCATCAACAGGACCTCTGCACAGAGGGGGACTGATGTATTAGAATTTCATCCAACCTGTTCACACCATTCCTTTCCTTTCCTTGAATCTTAATAGCATGCAAAGCCTTAAATACATAAGTACACTCTTCTATACAGGCTGGCCAGGACAACCAGGCAGGGAGTTTGGCTGAATCACAGGAGGCATGCAAATTACTAAGTAGGCAGGTCCAACCTTGCCTCCTCTTGACAAACTTAGCATACTTGCAGCTTCAGGATTTACTGATGATGAGTGGCCAGGGGAAGTGCAGAGGCAAATAGAAAATTAAGGACCTGGGATTCAAACCCAGGTCCATATGATCCTGGGCAAGTTATCTCTTGGTTTCCTCACCCTTGAAATGATGATTCTACATCGTAAATTGGGAGAGTAACTGGGACAGTGGAAATGCTCCATAAATGGCTCTTTGTCTCCTTCTGCTCCACTTTTTATGAATATCACGCATCTACGTAAGTTTTTCCACCCACCTCTTCACACCTGTGGCCTGCACATCAGTCTTGAAGGCCAGAGATGATGCATTTTCCCTCACTGCATTAACACCGATTGAAATCCTACCAGTTACTATGGATGCTCCCAAGAAGCAATCTCTTTCTCTGACTTACTGCCCTTCCAAACTTTGTCTGCTTCCAAGTTGGGGGCACCCTGTCTCTCCCAAGGTCAGCCACTCAGCCACTACTTTTCTGAGTTCTCTCCTTCCCATCTGGAACAGCCTTGTCTACTCTGCTTGGTGACCTCCTGCAAAGACTGTGTCATCTTCCTTTGCTTGGGACTTGGGTATGCAAAAGAGATGTTGATTGCTGCTTGTTTTTTTCTTTTTATTTATTCATATTTGAATGAACAAACCTTTCGTGTTTCCTGGTGGTGACTGCAGACAACAGAGAAGAAATTATGTCTTCCGGTGCAAACATGAAGTAGGCATGGTCCAACCAAGAAATGTTTCTAACTTATTTTCATTTAATAGAACAAACATTCCCAAACAATAACATTTTTTTTCAGACACTGTTTGAAGCCCCTGATGCATTTTAACTCATGTAATCCTCGGAAGAAAGCCAAACAGGCAGGTTCTTTTATTATCTCCATTTCACAGATGAAGAAACAGGCATGAGAGGAGAAATAACTTGTCTGAGGTCACCCAGCTAGAAGCTAGAACTTCTAAGTCTCTGTGCATATGTGGTCCTAGTGCAGATAGTCTATGAAAAGTCTTACACCACTATAAAATCCATTAATTTATTACCAGATATAAAATGTGATTTAACTGCCTTATTAAAAAGAATAAAATTGTATGAAATTGAGACCTGAGTGGATCATTCTGTTTTTAGGAACTTGTACTTCATAATGCGTTTGCATCAGCTCAGAGGGCTACTACCAAGGGAGCAATTCTAATTTGCAGACTACCACTGAAGTTCCCTTTAGCCCTCTGTGTCTGGGGGAGGGAAAAAAGGGAGCTCACAGTGATGGCTTCATTGAGTGGTTACCCTCCTGATCTTTCTTTTCATCAGGCTTGGAATGGAAGCAGACCATCCCCAGTCTCTCCACCCCTCTGCATTCCCATACCTCCCCCCAAAATGCACACATTCAGAAATAGTCCCCCCTCCCCAACACTTCCTTTATTCTCCTACTCTTCCTCCTCTGCTCTGCCTGGACAGACCTGGCGAAACAGATTTATGAGTTTTGTCTGTGAATTTCTTTAGTTCATGTCGTAAGATCTCAAAACCTCCAAATAAATTGTATAAGAATTAAACAGTTGAATATAACAAAACAAAATTATAAAACATTTATTTTTATTTTAAAGGCGATATGTACCCAATGTAAGTGGTTGGGAGAAAAAAAAATCAAACACTCCGAGAATAAAAATTAACCCTAGTCCAGCCAATCAAAACATTCACTGTTAATATTTGGGGATATTCCCCCAACCCCTCAGGATTCATCTCTCTCCCTTGTTCCCCTTCCTTTCTCTTCCTCCCCCCATATATATATTACATAATTTTAATTGCTATTCTACTGTGTAAACTGGTTTGAATCTTGATTTTTTTAATCCAACTTTTTATCAATGACAATTTCTCATTGAATAGCCTCTTAAAACATTCTCGTGGATGGCTATCTGAATGGAGGCACCACCATGTTTAAACTATTACTCTACCTTTTAGATGTCGAGCTTATTTCCCATGTTGATGACAAAATCATAAACATTTTTCTACATATGTCTTTGAGCTTTTTCCCCTTTCTCTGTGTAAATATTTGTGTTACGAAGTACAGAGAGAGTATAAGTTTAATTTTCTTAGGGTAGATAGATTTGGGGAAAGCAAGGGACATGAGTTTTTTGAAGGATTTTATGCATATTATAATTTTTTTCCAGATAATTTCTACCAGTTTGCATTCCTATGAGAAGGGAATGAGAGTGTCTGTTCTAGTGTTCCTTTGCTGAAACTGACCATTTCATCTTTTAAAAGCTTAGTTTATTTGATAAGTAAAAAAAAATTTCAATGTTCTTTTTTCTAAAAATATTAAAAGTTTGAGTTTTCCTAGCAATTTTTATGAGTATGTTTTCTAGTTTATCTACCTGTTAATTCATTAATTTTTAATACATGTTTTCAGATAGGAAGGTCCTTCCTAAGGAATTAAAAAGTACCTATGCCTAGGCACATTTTGGTAAAATTTAGAAACAGATAATTATCTTCTTGAAGTTGTAACTTCTGGGTGGATACTCTCATATGTCTTAGGAAATAAATACATCTCATACTGCTTGTCTCTTTGCTTTTCACTTTGTTTTGTTGAAGATTTCCTTAACTTTTCTGCAGACTTTTCTGGGGGAGGAAAGCCATATTTTAAAATTTCCTAAAGCATTTTCTTGTTCCCTGTTCCTTCTTTGTGCATGTTTTACGGGTAAATTTTCAAATCTCACTGAAGCATTGATAAGAATTTACTTTTTAAGTTATCTTCTGTTCTCTTCATTCTCTATTTCCTCCAGGGTCATTTCCTTTTCTATTTAATTTATTTTCTCTACATTTTATATTGGATACTTTTCTCAATTATTTAATGATTGATATTTAATATCGATTTAGAGTTCTGTGTATCAGAGTAGGGTTTGTGGAGAGGTGGGGGTTGCATTTGGGTGATCAGTTGTTGAGTAGTCTTCACACTGGGGGATACTAGATGCTATGAAGTAACCAACAATAAGGTCTGCTGTGCAGGGAGGATGACATCTGAACAGTGTCTCTTTCCCTCCCCTTTCCCTCCATTTCCAACCCATTTCTTATTTCGACTGTGAATGATACCTGGTATTTACAACCAAAGACCCCGTAGGGTTCTGCTAGGCTAGCCAACTTCCTCTTCTGCAGGGGTCCCATCTGGGCTATGGCTTTTTTCACCCGCACAACAGATGTTCCTGGTCCCTAGACTTGCACCCATTCAGCCTCATCACTGATATCAGCTGTGGCTGGAGTGGGTGGTTTATGCAGGTTTGAACTCAATTCATGTTGACAGCCACTAGCCTCGCGCATGTGCAAGATGACTTGTACTTTTTGTCCCAGAGTTTCTCACTCTTTGCAGATGCAAAGAATGATGCTTACCGCTCATCAAACAATATGAGAAGCCTATAAGTTTATGGGAATTAATCACAGACAACCTCAACCAAAGCGGGGATGGGAGCTAATGGATTGATATTTTTTCAGTCAATCTTTGGGTAGACAATTCATTCTATACCATCCTCAGAAGATCTGGGTGGGATTGTTTCAACTGCCCTCAGTGGTGATCTTGGTAACCTTTAAAATATACTCTTAGATTGGCATTCTTCTATTCTTCCCTCACTCTGTTCCCTGGATTTCAAGCCAAGATTTTCAAGTTTGTCTTGGGCTTTAATTTCAGGGGAACCCATGATTCCCCAGTAATTACCAGTCCATCTTTTTTATCTTCATTTTCATATTTTTTTCTGAGGTCCCCTCACCCATTCTCTTCAGTATTATGGAGTGATATCCAGAGACAATATTTACTGTCATTTTGTTGTGACCCCAGCAAGAAGAGTTTTGAATATGTATATTATTAATTCTATTGATATTTTTCTTTTATATTTTTTAAATTGCTTTTCAGTTTAAAATATATGTCATCATTCATCTATTGTAGGTATAGGATTCGTGGCAGTTTCTGCAGGGAAAACAAAGATATATAATTCACTTTGACTCAGAAAATGATTGGTGAATAAATGAGTATACTCTCAATGTCCTTCAGCCAAGGGCCACCGAAAACACACCTGTAGTTGACAAATTGGGCTTACTAGCTTCTTGTGATTAGGGAGAATGCGCACCTTTTGCAACCACGGGTTTTATCAGTGAAGGAGTATTTGGAAGGACTTCTTATAGGCTTGTGTTAGGTGATTTGGGGGAGGGTCCTAGGAAGTGTTCCTTATCCTGGATTGGATGCTGTCAGGATGTAAAGGTACTTCTAGGATTAGATACTTTAGTAATTTCTATCTGGAAGGCAAGTGGAACAAAGCAAAGCTCAAGCTGTAATTGGTAAGGAAGTAACAATAGTGACTCAGCCAGCAAGGATGATGTTTGGTCTTTTAATGAATATGAATATTATTTTTATGTTTTGTTTGGACCGTATACTTTTATTATTCTCAGCCATGATTTTGGAGTGGTCTTGTCTTTTGTCTTTGTCTTGCTCTATCATGATCATTTTCTCATCATGGTCTTTCTTAATGTTGGTGTTCCATGAAATTGTTCGTTTAGCAGAAAAACAGCACAACCTAGCTGTGAGTGCCAGGTGCTTCCTACCAACATCAAGGCTTGGCTGATGGAGCCAGACCAATTCCCAGCTGTTAACAGTTGCCTTTCTGTTTCGACCTTAAAGAAAGTTCCTTGCAAACTGCAAAGTGAGGTAATTTCCATGCAATTCTGCTGAAGCAATAGCATAGCATTGACATAAACCTGACTTAGAGCCCATGACACTTGGGTTTTGAACTCCGGTTTTGACCCTTGCTAGCTATGTCTTGTTAACTATATTAAGTTCTCTCAGGCTATTCCAGCCTATGTAAATGGTGATAATGATCTTCATAGAAATCTTATGTAAGACAATAATTGATATAATGGAATATATAAAGTACCTGAAAGACTATTTAATCCCTAAGAGGTGCATACACAATATGTGTTCTCTTCCCACCTTTTCTTTCCCAGTTTTGATAAGAATATTCCCTTAACAAACCATTGTCCATGAAGGACCTACCTGCATAGCCATTCATGAATAGCTGTGAATACAGCCCCCAAAACTCCAGTGAATATGTTCTCCTGTTCCCTTCCAGCAACCCCATCTTCTCAGTTTTGCTCAAGAGGATAGTTTTTACTCTGACACATAACTGGAAGGCTGAGATCTTTTTGTTTTTTCCCTAACTCAGGTTTGTATTATACATGAAATGTTTTAGATCAGATTTTTTCTTTTCCTTTAGAAAGCTGGTAATAATTAATTTTATACTTGCAACAACGGAAAAATTGGTAGAAATTTTAGAAGCTGCAAAAACTCAAACACAGTCTAAAGCGTTCTCTGAAAATAATGTAATTGTGACAATAATGTGTTATATTTAACTTCAAGCATTAACTTCTTGGGCATAATTTTGGCTAATTAAAAAAATACAGAAGGGTTTAGAAAAACGGGTGTGATAGAATTTATGAACAGAGTTCATAGATATCCCAAACTTGCTGTGATAGCTGCCTTAGTTTGGGCTCCCCCTAGAAGCAGACCCTGAAAAAGGATAAGTGGAAGCAGTTTGCTTGGGAGAGGAAAGAAATACCAGTAGGGGAGTGGGCAGGTGGAGACAGGAAAAGGAAGGCAGCTGATAATAGACATGTTTTCAAGCCAGTGACTTCTGTGACCACTGGATCTTCATCTTGCTGGGAACTCTGGGAGCCAAAATAGAGCAAACACCTTCAGTGAAAAATGAGGAAGTGGGGCATTTATTCACTAACTCTCGCCCATCATTGGTTGAGGGACGTTCCTGAAGGAATTCTGGTCTGCTGCAGTTACAGGTGGGCAGGTAAAGTGGACTTCAGCAGCAGGAGAAGGCCCTTAGCCAGAACCGAGTGAGCACTGAAGCAGAAAGAACATATGGCTGGGCATCCACAGCTACAATGCTGAATGCAAATTTAAATCTGAGCTATATGTGTGCTATCTATCATCTGAATGTTTGTGTCCCCCCGGAAATTCACATGTCAAAACCCAGTCACCAATGTGATAGTATTAGGACGCAGAGCCTCTTGGGAGATAATTAGGTCATGAGGGCAGAGCTTTCACGAATGAGATTAGTGTCCTTATAAAATAGGCCCAAGGGAGCTCGTTCGCACCTTCAACCAAGTGAAGACATACGATACAAGGAGAAGTCAGCAGTCTGCAGCCCAGAGGAGGGCCCTCACCAGATGTTGGTACCCTCGTCTTGGACTTCCAGGCTCCAGAACTGTGCAAAATAAATTTCTGTCTTTGATAAGCCACTGAGTCTATGGTATTTTGTCATAGCGGCCCAAGCTAAGACAACGTGACTTCACAGAAATGTCTTATTTTTAAAGGCAAGTAGCTTTTCAAGGTACAGTTTCAGGAAGCAGCAGAGATTAGGGAGAAAGACATAAGATCTGAGTCAGACAGACTTGTTTCCAGCTTTCTCCTGGTGGCGCCTTGCTTGACTTCATTGGGCTCTGGCTCCCTCACACCTTCTGTGGCCACAGGCAATGATCGGCTGAGTCATCGAGGGGACCAAACCCAGCGTGGAGTAGGATACTCGGTAGGCACTCAAGAAATAGTAATTTGTTTTTCATTTTCTTCTCAGTAAAGAAAGTTTATTTGGCACCACTTGCTTTCAGAAATTCATCGAGAGAAAGCTAAAAGAAAACATGGAGTTTCAAGCAATGGTTTTTCCCTGCATTGGTTGCGATTGTGCAGGTAGCTTGCTACTTCCCCAGACAGTCCAGAGGAGATGTCTAGGTGTCTGACGTTGATGTGCAATGTATTGTCTCCGTTTTCTGCCAAGGTCTCCTATTCCATGGAGTAGAAACCAACGATGATGTGGGACTTCTTTTGTTCATTAGTGGCCTCTGATTATTGAGATAAAATATATTTTTTTCTACTACTGAAATCTGTTCTGATCAGGTGGCCTTGGTACTTCAAACACATCAAGCCTTGGGAAACTTTCCCCTCTGGTTGGTCCTGGCACATGTTCATTAATAGACACCCACCCTCTCTCTTTCCATGTCACTTGGTTGAGAGAACATCAAGTCTTAGCCAGAGATATCTTCGATGACTACTACTGCTGCTACTAATACTAATAAATACTGTGAGAACAACTATGACGATAATGGCTATTGCTATTTTACTACTACTATTATAATATTATTATTGTTACAAAACTGCTACTGCTACTATTATACCGTTACTATTTAATGCTACCGTTGTTACTGCTACTGCCGTTGTCACTATTACTACTGCTACTACTGATGCTACTGCTGATGCTTTTGCTAGTTGCTATAACATTGTTAGCACAGTGCGTGGCTGAGAGATACTATAAATAATATACGCAAGTTGTGTGCTTAGAATATTTATCTTCTAACAACATCATGAAATAGGCACTGTTTTTGCTCCAGTTTTCAGAGTTGGATCCTAAAGCTGAGAAACTAATTCACTTGTCTACCATCAAGAGCCACGATCAGAATCTGATTTTAAATCTGTTTGACACCCACACTTAGCTCCCAGACACTATCCCCTGTGGCTCTTTTTGAACACGCCTCTCATATTTCCATTCTTTGCAAAAGATCGGGTTGCGTGAGTGCAAGACAGGAGGACTGATATACTAAGAGGGATGTTGTTGGTGTGATTCTGTGAGATTTAATATTCATTTAATGAAGGAACGTGGGAATGGGACAACCACAGAGCTTAAAAGTGTGGCATGTGCCTGACACTCTGCATTCTCTCGGACAAACCTCTTAACCTTTCTGAAGCTCGGGTGTCCAGCTCCGTCTTGTTGAAATAACAATAAGGCCTCACTTCTGGAGTTGTTCTGAGGATTGGAAAGATGATCTTTTTATAAAAGCCTTGTGTAAATTGTAAGCATTTTCAATCATAAGCTATTATTACTCTAATAGATTTTGAGCCTGTGTGATGAAGTAGACAAAAAAAAGATAAGTAAAACTCATAAATAAAAACAATTAAGCAGTAGTTTTAAACAAATTATTTTTACTACTTTGTTTATTGTTCCAAGGCCAATTGTCACGTGAAAAATATTTAGGGAAACCATCATTTGACATTCCTGGTGGTCATGTGCAGGGTGAGGATGACCAAATGAGGCAGAAAAAGTGCTGCATCTTCGTTTCCAACTTCTGACTTCTCTCATTCCTCACGCCACTGGGGTGAGCTTGTCTAGTCTCATGCAGTACCCTGTCCTCCTGGCTCCTTCCCACCCTGGGGGAGGGAAGGAGGCTTGGGGCTGGGCTTTGACTCTTTCTTTCCCAGACTTCCGTGTGTTTTATAATTTTAGAGCTTAAGAAAGATCATGGAAGGGTACGAGTCAGAGCTCCTGATTTTTCTGGTGTTTTTCATAAACTAGTCATGATTTGTTGAATGGATGCATGAATGGCTCTTGGGTTATCCTTTAAAAGGGGACTGACTTATCTCTCCCTTTCAGTATTAAATAGCCTATATTAGCTGGTTAAATGCACATATGGCATTTGCAGGATGTATAATGCAGTCATGAATTTCAAGTTCAAATTCCCATCTTCCAATCTATACAAAATCTATGATAAGTAGGTGAAAGACAACACTTTTTGTGTTGTCTTCAAATTGTTCCAATCCTGCCCTTCAATGGGAATGGGACATACGATACGGATCTCAGGGCTTCCTCACCCTGGCCACCCTTTCCCCATGAAAATGAATTCTTCTGGAATATTCCAATTCCTCTCTCCTGTTACTTTCTATGGCCACTTGGACCGTTTAGCCACTTTGTTCATTCTTCTCAGAGCCCCACTTCTAGGAGGGTTGTCCATCATTCTGTTCCACTTTGGATAGGCCTGTGGTTGTCTTCACCATGTACAGGATACAAGCGGAATGCCAAGGCTGACTGAGCGCACCTGTTTTTCCTGTTCGGGAAAAGGAATCACTTGTTTTCTTCTATCTTAGTTATTTGTATTACTTTTTTCACTCCTCCTTGAGCCTAGATTTTGTCTGATGAAAAATGTGCCTTGAAACTTGAAGAAGTTTAGTGGCTAGCACATAGTAAGTATTTGAAAATTATTTGCTCACTGAAGAAATAACAGTGCGGATGAAACTGTCGTGGTGAAGGTTTAGATGTTCAGCAATTCCCATAAAAAGGAGTCTTTTTAGCCTGTATTTCAATCCCTGGAAGGGTCTTTCTTTCTCAAACCAAGTCATTTCAGCATTGTTTGCAGGATTTTATATTTTGTTGAATTCAAATCATGATTGAATGAAATGAAGAAACGATTTCAACTTTTTTAGTTCTATATAGTTGGCCGCATCATTATTTTCAGGAAGATGTAATTTCTGTTAGACGTGGATAGTGTATGGTCATGGGTCATATTTGGAGATTTAAATTCGGTTTCCTGATTTTTCTCCAAAGAAGCTAACCCATCACTAAGTGGAGTTTGGCCACCACCAAAATACTGTTTATGGAGTTCAGAGGCAGAATCCGTATATGCTGGAGTGAACTGACAATGACCTGATCTTACAGGTGGACCAAGGTGTCTAGTATACCTACCCCTGAGATCCCTTTCATATGTTTTGCCTGTGTGGTAGAAAGGTAGGCCCAGGTTTTTCATGGTGCAATTTTGTACTATGTGTCTTATCAAACAGATATTTAATCATAGAACTAGACTTTTACGTGAGACTGTTGGACCTCTGGCTATTTTATTTTACCCTCGGATGCAACGTTCCCCAGTGTAATTAGGTAAAAACAGATACGCTAAGAAAAGTATGATTTTTGCTTCCGTGTATACAGACAAATAATTTATAGCTTAATTTAACAAAGTGTATCATCTTAGTCAAGATACAATTATGTACTTAGATCTTCTGCTTAAAAAATTTAAATCGTTTTATGGAGAAATCTAAGAGGATACATAAGCATCTTTAGAACAATGATTAATAAACAAAACATTTGACAAAATGTTTCTTAAGAGCTTTAACGTCACAAACTTATTCCTAAATTTTGAGATCTGGGGGACTTTAATTTTGGAAACAGTATATAAACTTGACATCTGAGGAAATGTGTATAAGAAAGACCTATGAAAACATCCACTGCGTTCTTTCTCCTCCATCAGAATTAGTTTCACAGATGAACAAGCTGAGTTTTGTGTGGGGTCTTGATTTCGGACTGACGGGCACGACTGCACTTTTGCAGTTTTCCCTGAGAGTCCATTTATGCATCCGCAGTAATGCATTCAGATGATGTCCCCTGTTGCATCATCTTGGTTCTCCCGGCTTCTGCTTCCAGCAAACAAAACAGCCGAGTATGTCTGGTGTGTGCAGCTGTTACGTGAGGCTTCTTGTTTCATTCTCAACATTCTACTCACCCAGCTCTTTCACCCCCGAATTATAACTCTACCCCTCTGTTGAACTGTAAATCACAGATGGAATAGTTAAAAGCACACAAAATGTAACACAAGACACTTCTCTCCCCCGGCTACCAATTTGTCTTGTACTTTATTAGGTGGCTCCGTGCTGGGAAACGCTCTAAGAAGTTGCCGAGGCTTGGGGAGTTGCTGCGGGATGCTGAGAGGTCTGCCTGCCAAGAAACGGACCAGAGAAATAAGTGCAATTTTATGACTTGGCTCTGCTGAGAATGTAAAGTGGGGGGCCTTTCTGAAAGGACTATATATTTCAGCAGGTAAGAATTTGGCTTCCAGTTAGGATGAGAATTGAGAGATGCTTGGGGTTTTAGCAACCTCCCAGCCAAGGCATGGCTTTCCTAAATGGTGGTTTTCCATATTCTGGTTAAACATGGCCAGGAGTGAGAGCTCACTGTGTCCCAAAACATCGTGAATAAGAATAGTGTTGGCTAGTCCTTGCTTATAGGAATTACAGTAATAATAAAATAACTAGCATTTATTGAGTACTTATTTTCATGCCAGACCTATTCTAAGCATTTTGCTTTGTGTAAATTATACAATTATACAATGAGAAAGGTACTAATGTTATTTTCATTTTATAGAGAAGGAAACCGAAGGTCACTGATACCAATGTACTTACCCAAGGCCACACAAGGGTGTGAGTCTAGTCTCTTAACTGTGGCGTATATTCTCCTGTGTGAGCCCTCGTTTTCATACTCTGCTCCAGGGGTACATGGAGAAAGCAAACCCCTCTCTTTTCCTATTTGCATTCTGATACGGTCTACATGTTTGTCCTCCCCCTATCCCAAATTCAAATGTTGAAATCGTGATGCCCAAGATGTTGGTAGGAGGTGGGGGGTCGTTTGGGGAGGTGATTAGAACATGAGGGTGGAGCCTTCATGAATGGGATTAGTGCCTTTTTAAAAGAGGCCCCTTTTCCCTTCCACCATGTAAGGACACAGCAAGAAGGAACCATCTATGAATTAGCAAATGGTCCTCATTAGACACTGAATATGCTAGTGCCTTAATCTTGGACTTCCCAGCATCCAGAAGCATGAGATATCAATTTCTGTATTTATAACTTACCCATTTTTATAGTATTTTGTTACAGCAGCTTGAATAGACTAAGACATATTTATTTCAAAACATTTATAGAGCAGGCCTATGCTTCCAGCCCCTTTACACAAAGTGTCTGGTTTAGCTCACTTGGCTATCCTATTAAATAGGTATTCGTGTTGCAGAAAATTAACTTACAATATTTTAAGTAATCCCATTGCTGGTCAGAGATGACCAGCGGCTCTTTTGACCTAAGCTTCACTTAATCTAAGGGAAGGACTATTCTTGGCCTGTCAGCAAGTGTCCATTTTCACATGCCCATTTCTTAAGCATTTTATTTTTGATCTGGACAACATATGATAAGACCTTGGCTAGTCATCTCAGAGTTGATTGATTTTTTTTTACATGCACTTTGTGTATTATTCATTTGGCACTTAATATACAAAGATGTGCTTTTGCCAAGAACTGGATATACGGGGTATAGGCAACACTTGATTTCTTTCTATGCTGTGGCATAGAATATCCTGATGTGTCAAATCTTTATATTTTGAGAAATGCAAATCAGGTGGTTCAGAAGTGTGTTCAATTAGGGAAAAAAAGGACAATGCAAAAATCCCTCCTCTACTTACTTCTGTCTCCTCTTCGTCACTCCTAGAAGTTCATGTTGAACTCTGCTGGCCATCACATGGTGCCGGCTCTTCTCTCTAGCCATGAAGTATCTGTGCAAGTTTCAGGTCAGTGTGCAGAGGTAGTAAGTCATTTTTCCTACTGCTTTTCTTGGATTTCCCCAGCAGGCCAAGCGAGAGGAATTTCCCCAGAATGCGTAATTTATAGTTCTCCCACGCATGATGGATTTACAGTTGTGTGGTGAAAATGGGACACTCATCCCAGCTACCATTTGTTTGGCGGTGGCACTTTGGAAAAAAGATGTGTATTTAAAATGATCTTAAGCTTATATTTAGCCTAGCTTTGAGTTTCAGGGATTATAAACTGTTTACATTATACTTACAATATAGGATTAACAAACTGGTAATATTTTAAATATTTTGATAATTTCTTTACTATATTAAAGAGAAACTATTCAAATGTGGACAGTCTATTGAAGATTCTCTTCCCATAGGACATGGTGATGAAAAAAAATTCCGAGAATATACTTTGATCTTAAAGTTTAAAAATCAAATGTGTATAACATTTCAGATTTTCCCCTTTGATGTTTCTTGCCATTGAGTTGTGTATTTTTCCTATATTCATCATGAGATCAATAGAAAAATCCAAATGTCCCCTAGTATTGTGTGAAGCCTGTACCTAGTGGATAATTTATCATTTGATATTTAAAAAAATATTGAGAGTAAGTACATCCTGAAAAAAAAAAATATTAGCTACAAAGTGAATGTATGTTGAAGTTTATCATTCTATTTATTCTTTACATAAAATAGGAATTATCTCCTAACAAAAATATCAGGAGATCCTTTCCCTAGACCTGGTGTGCTGAGCATCTCATGAGATTGGAAGTAGCTCATCTTAGTGCTAAATTATCTTGTGCCAATGGGAAAAACAATCTATATTCCTTCCTTTTTCCTCTGCTCCTAAGGTCAATTATTCTAAGCTAGGATTTCTCAACTCAGCACTATTGACATTATGGGTCAGGTAATTCTTTGTTGTAGGGGGCTGTCTGTACATAGAGGGAGGTTCTCAGAACATCCCTGGCCTCTACCCACTAAATGCCAATAGCACCCTACTCTCCAGTCGTGACAACCAAACTGTCCCCAGACATTGCCACATGTCCCAAGAGGTCCAAAATCACTCTTGATTGAGAATCACTAGTCTAAGCTCTTGTTTCCTCCATTATTTTGAGTTAATGGGGACAGCTTCCAGAACCCTGTTTGTTGTGGGTGCCGGTAAACTGGACTTCTATGGTTAGATTCCGTGTGTCAAAGATCTCTCTCAGGCAATTGCTGATCAGAGAAGGCAGTGTGGTCCAGTGGAAACAGTACTGTCTTTGGAGTGGGCATCACCATATTTTAATTGCAAAATCTCTAGACGTTTTCCTGATCTTTCTGAGACTGCATTTCCTTTCCTATAACTCACCCTGATATGCCTGGTTTATAGTCTACTGTAAATATGAAATGATATATATGAAAAGACTTTGCATGCTCTAATAATTATACCAAGGGCTTCTTGTTCAGCAATATAATACTGGGTTCTTACAGCAACAGAGATGATGACAGTACATTCATTAATTTGCACACTGTCTCATCTATTCTGGAAAAGCTACGTAGAAATTGTTCACATGTCCAAATTATCCTCTAGTTTTGCTGTGGCTCAGAAATAACCACGTACATGTGAGTGCATATGACTTGATGAATATACATCTTGGATGACTGTTTTAAAAATTGAAAAAAATAATTGGTAAAGCTTGTATGTGATGACTTTAGCAACACTTGAGGAGGTCCACGCATGGCTCATATGGAAGTAAGGAAATTGGGCTGGGAGTGTCAACACCAGAATGAGCTCCCCAAATTGGAAAGTACACCTGCAGTATGATGCAAGAGTTCTGGATAAGTGCTTTGTGGACCTCGAATAGGTTATTTATAGATTAAGTCTTTATAGATCAAGTCATTGATGACTTGGTTTGGGTTATTTTTCATCACAATGGCCAGCTTTTGTAAAGCTATGGAAGAGACATTACTTTTATTTTCTAAGTTAGGAAACATACTCTCGGAGGAACCAAATGTTGGATAACTTGAGTTTAGTTCGCACAACTGGAACTTGATACCAAGACTTCATGCTTCTCTACCCCTGTCCTGTAAAAGAATTAACAGAAAAATAGCCTTGATTTTTTTCATTCCTTGATTTATTTAAAATTGATGGAGAACTTACCAAGAAGGAATGGTTAACAATGTGAATCCACAGTTATTATTTCCTATGGCTTTTTCGTTCATGTTTCTTGAAATGCCCTTCTTCCTCAGATAAGCCTGCTACATTCCTACTCATTTTTGCCAATCTATCTTGAACATCACCTCCTGAAAGAGGTCATTTCCATCTCTTTTGGCCTCCCAGAGTGCCTGTGCTAATTTCTGTTTATGACATCCCATGTTGTGTTGTGAATTTGTGGGCGCTAAGCCCTCAAAAAGATGATAGCCCAGAGTAAGGAGTCAACAAATAAAAGCATTGAAGGATTAATGAACATAGAGGAGAAGCTTAATAAATTTTATGCAATTCATTTGATTAAATTAAAATAAATGGGCTGAAGCTAATTGGTGGGCAGATATACCAGTTGCCTTTAAAAGAATTTAAGAAGTTGGCTCAGAGGAGGCATGTAATTTTCATGTTCATGTGCCTTTAAGAGAACTAGTCAGCTAAACCCAAAGCAACAAGGATGCTAATTAACTCCGATCAGAGAATTTATTTTCAGTACTTTGTAGAGGGATAGATAATTGTAATGTTTGTAGTGAACAAATTACTTATTATCTCTTTGAGGCATTCCCACTTGGCCAAGAGCTCTTTGATCATGGGGACATATACACACAGACGATCATGTATTAGTTTTACATATGAAAGCCTTGAATTTCTTTAATCCTTATGGGACAGCAAGATTTATCAGTGGAAAACAGATCTGAACTCTCCTGACCTCACCTTGACACAGAAATCCTTAATTCGGGTATAACGACAGGCTGGAAAGAGCAAATGCTTTTAACTAACGTCAACACACTCTGGCACTCTTTGTAATTAATCAGGGCAGAAAATTTGCAGACAAGAGAGTACCATAGGCTGCTGCAAGTCATATTCCTGTCTAATCAGCAATAGCACGCACTTTTTCTTCACTCCACTTGGCGTTTCAAAAGGGCCATCATTTGAAAATGACAACTGCTATTGTTGGGAATCACTGGAAACTTGGTCAGCCTTTGAAGACCCAGTGTTTATTGTTGCAGGCAAGGAATGGTAATGCGCTTTGGTTTCAATTAGTTATCCCAAATAATTCCCCCCTAGAAACCACTAAATCCAGCCCTCTTACTGAGACAAAGCCTGTCTCTATTAAATCTATGTATTATTTTATAGCAAGGGAGTGTAAGAGCATGAAAAAATGATGGCTGAGAATATAAATAAATACAAGTGTAAGAGTTGAAGTGCAAAAGTGAATGATTTGTATTAGTGCAGTGCGTAAAGGAGGTGACTTCACATTCCCAGCACGTGGGACGACAGTCCCCACTGTGTGAGAAGCGGTCAGGCTACTGCCAGATCAGAGTCTGGATACTTTCATATTTTTGTCATGAGTTGGTAAACACATTAAAGATGATGGACTTAAAATGAAAAGTGGTTAGCTTTTTAAAATGAATTGGAATGGTTGAGAATGATTCTCATATTTGTTAATTGGGAATTTATTTTTAAATGGCTTTTGTTACACAAAACAGGAAAGATGATGAGGCGTGGTAGAAAGAATCAAACTTGAAAGGGACCCAGATGTTGGAGCTGAGGAAGTTATTCAACCCTTCTGAGCCCGGGCTCTTCATTTGTAAAATGAGGCCCATAATGCCTACTCAGTAGATCTATTTGGGGACTAAATGAAAAGTGTGCCCATGAAGAGTCAGAACAGAGTAAGTACTTAATAAATGATAATGGCTGTTATGTTTTCTCTAACTGTGAGACGCTCACTTCTATGAACTGTTAGGTAAGAGGTAGTGGCTAGGAGAATAGAAAGGAATACATGGACTAGAAATATTAGAAAATGAATATTGTGAAGTTAAATGTCTTCTAAAATATTTCTGCAGAAAACGGTATTTCAAATATATAACAATGGGTAGGACATGGGCACCAAACAGAATGGATGAAGGCCGCACCCCTGAGTTTGGCAATGGGGGCCAGTTTTGCCAAGCTTTAACCCTTTGGTTGCTGGATTGTGTGTTATATGTTGTTTGGTGCAGCCGGAGCAGCTAGAGGCTCATAGCAAGGCCACATCAACTTAGCTGAATCAAGTAAGGCCACGTTCGGGAAACTTTGATTGGGTATACTTAAAAATGTACGTTATTTTGAAAAAATCTAACTACTATTTCAAAAAATGAAAACTATTAATATTTGTTAATTTTAAAGTTAATCTTTTAATGACTTTGTTGTGTTTTCTTTTTGTTGGAAGCATTCGAATATTTGGTTGCAGCATGGCGGTCCACAGTTTCAGTTGATCCTCTAGATGGGTGTCAGTCATTTGTGACCTTAACGGCATCTTGATTTGGGTTAGGTAGGAGAATGGAGATTGGCAGCAATAAATGGTTAAAAAGCAAGAGAGTATTTTTTGGGCATGTTGCTGAAGGTGTGAGTATTCTGTTGCATTTTCCATATTTCAATTGGATCTTTCTTAGCATCAGACAATGATTTTAAAATGTCATCTGCTCATCAGTGACCTTTGCTAACTGGGGAAAATGTTCACCTAAAAATTCCTTCTGAAGAAACGTTTTGAAAAAAGATAGCTTCTTTCACAATGCTTGGATTTTTTTGCACATATCATGTATAGACTAAGTTTTACTTTGCAAAGAAATAGTCAAGTCATTTAGATTTAACATGATATCACACAGAAATGCTGCATTCCTGTAGAATTCTTTCAATCATTCACATTGCTGATTCTGTTCTTCATAACATTTAACAATCTGTTGTCATGGAGATAAAATTTTGGCTAATACCTGTCTTAAGCCAACCCACTTTAGAATGGCAGGGAAAATCCACACTGAATACTTCATAGTTCAACTTTAACATGTTACAAAGCTGACGCTCCCATGTTGCATTTGCACAAATA
>CAUYSK010035557.1:0-10240 GCA_963575035.1 Avahi laniger
TCCATCTCTACAAATATAGGAAAATTAGCCAGGTGTGGTGGTGGTGCAGGAGGATCACTTGAGCCCAGGAGTTTGAGGTTGCAGTGAGGGAAAAAAAAAAAAAAAGAAAGAAAAGAAAAGGTCACGTCTACCTTTATTTAAACAGTAACTCAGGCCTTGTAGGTCAAGAGCATTACCTATGTAAATAATTTAAAAAGGTAAATATACAAACTTTGCAGTTACTCTGACTTCTTTCATTTTTAAGTTTATACACACTCAGCTATCTTTTTTTTCTTTTTCTTTTTTACTTCAATAAGTTGGTCTAAGATATCATTTTCTTTTTAAGAAATAATTTTCATTCTATTTGCTAATTGCTATAACTGTAATGTACATTACCTATCTGCACATTATACCACTGTTATGTTCTATTTTGATCCATTTGTACTCAACCATGTTCACTAAAGTTCCCAATATTAAATCCAAAGGCAATCACCATTACTAAATTTTTAATCCGAATAACCACAACTTCTCTATAATTGAGATGGGTGAGAAACAGAAGATTTAAAAGTTCGGAATATCTCCAAAGTATAATCGTTTAAGTGACCTCTGAAACCTCCCCTCTGTATTTGGTTCCAAAATGGAAATCAAGTATCCCATAGTACACAGATAAAGACAGAAGATCTGAAATGCACATTCCCATGTATCACAGACATAGAAGCCAAAGCCTGGATGTCCTGTAGCCCTCAGAATGCCAGACTTTTCGGAGTCCCCCAAATGGACCACCTAACCAGAATCTTTCCAATCAAAGGATCCTTGAAACGGCCATAAGAAGCAGCTTCTCTATAGCTCTAAGGTCACACTCCCTAAACGGATCAATACATCTTATATGTCAGACTTTCCTACATACTTTCCCTAGAAGATCAAATCTGTTCTGCTGGCTTTGATAAGCATTTTTACTTAGAGGACATCTTTTAAAACAATTAGCTAGCTCCCTCCTTCTCTGCTATCTAGAACCATAAATGCCCTGAATTCATGTCAGACTTTCCTACATACTTTCCCTGGAAGATCAAATCTGTTCTGCTGGCTTTGATAAGCATTTTTACTTAGAGGACACCTTTTAAAACAATTAGCTAGCTCCCTCCTTCTCTGCTATCTAGAACCATAAATGTCCTGAATTCAATTTGAAAAGAGAAAAAAAAAAAATTCTTTCTCCATCTTCCTGCATGTTAAGATTTAAACAGTGCCTCCTCATTTCTTAAGCAAATTCCTCAATTCAAGCTCTGGTATTCGGAATATTATAATTGGCTCCATTTAGTTCATCAAACCTCAAAGCTAAAAGATCTTAGAAATCACTAGGTTACTTGCAGGGTCTTCACCTTTTGATATTTTTAAAATGTCCACCCTAAAACATTTATCTCATCTATAGGTTTGATCTGCTGCTTTTTCGCTGGTTTCTTTATCTTTAGTTAAAACATGTCATTTGTTCTTTTTCTATTAGCTTGTTCAGTTAAGGAAACCTTTTAATTCTTAATTTTCTCATTTCTCTTCCACTTGCTTAATTAAAATTTCCTGGTTTTGGACGACGTATCTTCTGATTGATAACTAAGTTTACCGTGTGTCCTCCAATCACCTGGCTCTTCCGCGCCTTCGCAGCAGTTCTTCCCAAACACGCCTGGTCATAAGATACACCGCAAGGGGGGCAGGGGTCTCTCTCACAAAACACACATTCCCGGGCTCCCCGGCCATGTAAAGAATCGGAAACTAGGTGAGGAGTCCGCATGTTTAACAAGTGCCTCGAATGATTCTTAGGATCAGGCGGGACTGGGAAGAAATACTGCTTGAAGTCCCCCTTTTCTCTTTGTTCAAATTGAGGAAGTAACCGAATTTAAGTAGACTCTACTACACTGAACTTATCTCTATTTTCATTTTAAAAAGAGAAAGGGCTGAGTGACCCTTATTTCAGCAGTCTCTGTTCTTAAGTGTTACATTTTTTCAACGTTTAGCCCATTTTCAACCGCTGCTTTCAGCACCATCACCGCAGCCAATACACCCACCAGATGGCACAAAGACATTGTTTACAGGCCTAGTAAAAAAGAATAAGCAGAACGCAGCATATTTTATCTCATACCAACAGCCACTGAATGGCTAGAGTTGATCAAGGCAGCTGGGTGCAACCACAAGGATCAGAATTTATGAGTACTAAAGTACCCAAGAGTACTTAATTGTAAATCATGCTCAGAAGAAGCTCACAATCCCTCTGAGATGGTAACCAGACAGTGTTAACAAATAAATCCATTTAAATTTACATTCAAGTGAGATATTTTTCTAATATTTATAAAAGGTGACAATGGCTACAGACAGACCTTGACTTAAAAAATTGTCTTAAAATAAATTCAAAAATTTAGGACACAAACAGACCAAGGACCATCCATGAATTAGAGTTTCAAAGCAATTCACAAAATAAAAAGGGGACCATTGTTCCATAATACTATACTAAGTAGCTCATTCAAAACTGCAGTAAGTTATTGATATTCTTGTTTCAACAATATATGCCACTTGAGGACTATTATTGAAGCTACATTTAAATCAGATTGTAAAGTGTAAGAAATCTTAAAGTTAGATATCAATGATGACAAAACCTATTTGTATTAAAAAACTTATCCAGCAAAGAGTTTTGAAAACTTTTATAAATAAGTTCTTCTGTTTCTACCTGGCACACAGTAAGTGCTCAGTTAGTGGTCTCTTCACTTTTCTTTCAGACAAATTGCCAAGAAGAGTTGTCAAAGTTTCACTACAAGTGAGCAAAGTGCCAAAAACAAAGTTCCCTGCTGATAGTCTCCAGTTTTAGAGTTACCATCTAAAAATTCATTTAAAAACTGGTTGCTTGAAACTTGGTAGAAACAACATTATGTTCACTCATACTCAAAGCAAAGTACTCATACTATTCCACCTGCTCCTAAACAACAATGTAAAAGGTTTTTCTTTCAGAAAAATATAAGCATCAGGCAAATCTTCCCTCTTAACCCACCCAGAGACGAGAAATGTCTAGGTAGCTATTAATTATTTCTGTTTGCCCTGTAAGGCAGAGAGAAAGGCTAAATCGGTTACTCTCTGGGTATCCCAACTTGGGGATCAATAGGTTAAGACAGATTCCCTTAAGACGTCAGTTTTGTGCTAAAAAAAGAGTTCATATATAAGACAAGAACCACAGGTACCCCACACTGAAGTCTTTCAGTGTTCATTTTAAATAGTGAAATCAATTGTGTATAGAAGTGTTTTACTGGATATTAAGGATAATTAAGGAATTATGTCTAGATGGCAGCAACAGTTTGTTTTTTTTTTAAATTTAGACACTGCCAACCAATTTTTAGGTAACAAACTCAAACTGGTTTTGTTTCTCATATACAGAGTATAAATCTATAGCATAATAGAGATTGGTTTATCATATAGAGTATTTATCTATACTATAATAAAAACTAATGTGTCCCTCTCTACCATAATTTGAACACACTCCATAATTTACATCTACAGAGATAGTGGGAATTCATCTTAAAGTAATTCATCTTAAAGTGATTTACTCTTAATTTGTTAATTTCTTAACTTGAAAGGTTAGGAGTCTCAACGATTTCTGTATTGCTGTTGCTGATGTTGTTTTCCTTGTTAAGTAACTTATTGTCCTGTCTGTACATATAATTCTAAGTGATACCTATTTTTGATAACTATAATCTAGCATGCTGCGGGTGACCAACTTTTTTTTAAAGGCTGTCTATTCCATCAAAATTTATATTCTTTGATCAAAGTTGTGAAAGGTCTTCCTTTAGGCAAATCTATACTTTGTAAATCCATTTAAAACTCTATGTAAGTTATTTTACTTATCTCAGAAAAATGGGGAAAAACGCAACTGCTACATATTGTTATTTTTTTAAAAAAAGCAAAATGTACATCGATCAATTTTAGAATCTTAATTAAAACAATGATCCAATGAACTTCAAAAGCTCTAAATTCTGTAATCATTAGTTGAAGAAAAGAAAATCTTCAGGAAAGCCCACAGATCCTAGCTAAGAGCAAGAGAAATTTTTAGAAATCTCCTTGAATGTTGATATCTTTTCCAGTCTTCTGCTTAGACTAATTAAGTATTTAGAAAACTGTATAATATTTAATCCATATATAAATTTTAAACTGTAGCTTAAAGAATTTCTTAGCTATTATAAATTACTACTGATTTTACAGTGTAGAGTATGGCAAATACTTAATAAGTAAGTGCCTCGTGTTAAAGATCTGGTGCTCAGCACTGATTTTTCAAGAGCTAACTTTAAGAAATGCAAATGTATAAATGCATATTGCACATTATACAAGAGCACAGAACTTCTTTGTGTTACTTGTACAAGGAAAGGTTTTAACTTTACTTATTATGAATTCCACAAATTCAAAAACTATCTTTTAAAATCCTGTTTTCATTATACCCATCTTCCTTCCAAGCTCTTCCTTCCTACTCTTTCCAGGAGACAAACATTCTCCTCTTCTCATTAGCAACCAATCTATTATCTTTCTTTTTAGAGGCAAACTGCAACACATCATTTCAATTAAATCCAAAATATTTCTCCTACATTTCTTATTCAAAGGTCTTAGGAATAAGTCTTGTGCTTCTCACAGAAGATGAAATGATCTATCAACATATTCAACTAATGTTTCATATTTCAATTTCATTTTGAGCCTTTGTACCTATTGTACAATCATAAACTTTTGGAACTTAAATATTTCCTATATGTATTATATAGCTTGGGCTTTTAAAAAATATTCTATAATTATCGATTTTTTTCACAAATTCACTAAAATTAACTTTTTAATATTTTTATTAATTACACACAATTTTTGAAGATAAAAAAAGCCTCTTTAAAAATTATGTTACTCATTTTGTTACTCTATACTAATTCTCAAATCTTGAATATAAAATAAATTTTAAATGACAAAGTTTTATTTATTCACTGATTAAGTCAGATTTATGACCCCCCCCAATTCGAGCTACTGTTGAGTTTTGAAAGAAACAACCTCAATTGTAACAGAAGAAACATCTGTTGCTTTTTTTCCTTCATCAGGGCTTTCCTAACTGAAAGAAAGGCTCTCCGCCTGACCTCCTCTCCCACTCGCCCTCCCCACCCAGACCAAGTTTCTTAAAACTTTTTAGGTAAATGTATTCTTTAAGATTTTACTGTATTTATTTAAAAGTTCATAGTTTACTTAGAAACATTCACTTCTTCCTTGAAGTTCAAAGAATAACTAAATGCTGTATACATCAAAAAACAAGACATGTGCCTGATAGAATATAAATTGTAACTAAAATGCAAACTTCAAGGGTATACTTGAAATGATCAACCCAATTAAGTTGTCACACATTCCTGGTTCACTAAGAATTGTTTATGGATAAGATTTTCTTCACAGTATCCAGATTCATACAGCATCTCCTATGCTATATTTTCTTTGCCAATCCAAGGCTAACATAATGGCAGTCACTACCCCAAGAGGCAGACACCAAATGGTGCCACCCACACTCTCACACTGTGCCTCATAATAAACCATAAAGCAGTGGAATGCACCGGCCCCTTTATGAGCAAACAATGCCTAAGCTTCATTAGAATACAGCTGACATTTTCAAAGCACAAATACTTTTAAGAAAAATGTACTAGAAAAGAAAGGAATGAAACAGCTATAAAAGCTGAAATATTTTTCAAGTGTCAGGTTGATTTCTAAAGATCCTGAAGGAGCATATTTTGCTGTTGACAATTTAAAAGTTTTCATAAATGGAAAAAATGTTCAGTTAAGGGCAACGTTTATTTTATTAACTACAAGGAAAAAAATGCAAGTAAAAACTATCATTTGAATTGCTTTCACAAGTAATAACCATGAATACCTTCTAAATTATTAATTTCCTCAACTGCTTTAGTTTTGAATGAAGAAAACTGAACTCTGGAATTATTTCCACATTTTAATTAATTTATATAAGTAATTGAGTGATAAACTAAGCTAACTCTACCCCTCCCCCCTGCCCACGCCAACCCCCATACCCTGTAGTTTTTCTGTCTGCAACAAGCAAGGACGTCTTGAAATCACCGTGCTCCTGGCTATTGATCAATTTAATATTGCTGCTGTATAAAGAATATAAAATAAACGCTGTAAAAACTCACCCGGCGGTAGGAAACAAACTGATCTCCCTTACCTGGTCTAAGGAAGCATGCCTCTCACTGCAGTACCAACAACACTCCACAGTCTTTGTTACCATTCACTGGAAACTTGAGACTGTGTCAGACGTAAGCAATCGAGCTCAGAAAAGCTCAATGTAAAATACTTCTCAGTAAAACTAAAAAGATGCTCAAGAAAACTGTTTAGTTAACTGGCTTTCAAAAGACATATGAATACTGTCTATTACCAAGCCACTTCAAAAGAGACTGCAAGTGCAGGTCTTAAGAGATGAAGGGGCTTTTCTGTGTAGAACCTTGCTTTCTTATTAAATTAAAAAGATTTTTTTTTTTGGTAAGGAAAATGCTTGAAATAAAAGTGGCAAAATGACAAAATGCCTAACTCTAAGTTAACATTTCTCTAAATATCACTTGAATTTTAACTAACTAAAAAATAAGATTAAACTTACGCATGAAACCTGTATAATTCGAATTATACATGTCAGGATATTTGCTGGTTCCAAAGCAGTCACAAAGCAGGAGACCTTAAGGCATCTTGAAAGCAGAGCAAAAGTACCACGAGTTTCAGGGGGAAAAGAGGAGGAGAAACTCTTAAAAAACTGGTCGGGGCCTTCTGAACCCGTAATAACTGTCCAGCTCTTCTGGGAGGGAAAAAATGTCCTGGTCCTGCTCCCTGAGATAGGAGGCTATGCTTCAACGCCAAAATGAATGACAGGCCCATTTCTGATATCAACAAAGAGCAGCTTAGTTGTGCTCTATTTTTGTTTCACTTTCTCACACAGAAGTTCTAAATTTTTCAGGTTAGTCCCTTTATATCTAGGGTTAAGTACCTTTCTCCATTTTCTCAAGAGGGAACCCAATTATGCTGTCCTAGTTTTCTAAATGATTAATTAAATATATATACCTAATCATCTACTCAGTTTTCCTAGGCAGCCAGCTGAACAAAAGATGACCTCTTAAGTTCCTTTGCAAATATATTCTTTGCAATATCAGATAACCATATGACTAATTATCAATATTAACAAGCTCTTCCAGCATCCTGAAGTGTGGTACAAGTAGAAACAAAAAGTAGGTAACATTAAAAATAAAGGAACTGACATAAAAAAATTTTCAACTAGCTAGACATAAAAATAATTTACCAAAGTAGATGTCTATTATTATACAAATTCAAAACAATAAACACTTCAATCAATAACATATATTTACTGAATTCTTATAATAAGTCAATCACTATTTTGGGACTCAGGGATATAGAAGTGAACACAAGAGACAAAGCCAAACAAAAATCCCTGTCTTCATTGAGCTTATAAGTTTATATCTCACTTTCCTGTAAGTACAACTCTCCTAGATGACTACAGTACTTTCCCTTCTTTGATTAGTTACCACTAATCTGAAATATTTCCCTTTGAAAGTATTTTTTGACAACAGCTCCAGGAGGTGTCACAAAGTATTCTGTGCTGTGTTCAGTGTTTTATCTCCAGTGTCTAAACAGTATCCTAGAGATATGCAAATATATACTGAATGAAATAGATCAGAGAGCTTTTTCTTACTCAAACTTTTCCTTTGCAAACACATGTGACACTTACACGAATACAGAGATATGCCAACAATGACACAGATTAGGGTAAAAATTAAATTGGGTTGTAAACACGTGTTACTTTAAAGGAAATTGAAAATACAACCTCTAAGGCTCTGTATCTTTTCAGATTCTAAAATCTGTTTTCACTATCAGATGTGAGGTCAGTATAATATTTCAGTAAAAAAAAATCACATAAAATTCTATAAACTAAGTTATAGACATTCAGATTTCAGAGGAGTTTGAATAAAAAAAGAAGAAACTTGGAAATTATATAGAATAAGTTCCGTATATTAAAATCTTACATCTCCATTTACATTCCCATATTGGAACTAATTTTAAACTTCCCATCCTGCTTCTCACCATTCTAGATCATCTTACCCGGTGACCTTTCTTACAAGTAAGTAAACGCACACCTCTAACCTGTCAGATCAGCCCGGAGTGCTCACCCGCATCGCCCAGGCCAGGATATTCAGGGGCTAGATACGGTCACATCTACTCTGTTACAGTCTTTAAGACAAAAAGAAATTAAACTTCTGAGTACTCAGGTAATATTCACCATACCTCTAAAGAGCAGAGTATACCCCCTCTCTCCAATTCATTGACTGAACAATGATTACAAGTTCAAATATAAGCTACCTAATGTATGTTTCAACAATAAACCTCAGGTCAGGAAGACACCAAGCTAAGGTCAGGAACCCAAGGTCAAGAAGACACATGTGATGACTGAGGTCAGTGATTCCACCTTTCTTACAGGGTCAATTTTCCTTGTCCCTAACGATCATTCCTTCCTGCTTTCCTTCAACAAATATTTATTTTGCACCTATAAAGTATCAGACACCGAGAATGGCAACAAGCTGATCTGCTACCTGCTGTTTACTCCACAGATCTGACCTTCAGCCTATCTTTATTCCTCCACACATTTCCTTCTCCAGCTCGCCGTCCTTCCCAGCGCAGCTTCCGGTCTCACCTTCCTGGCTTGCGCTGCCCTTCGAGCTACTCCCATGCCTTTCTCCGCAGACAGCATAATCACTATGTTCTTGCACAAAGCTATGACACAGCGTGGGGAATTCGTAGGACTCTGCACTGGCATAATAAAATACATCTCATGTAGGTCCTCTCAAACAATTTCTTCTTAATCTCATACAGAAAATCTATTTAAGCATCTTATTAATTATAACTATTGATTACCTAGAAAACACCAAAGAGGGCTAGGCATTCTCTCTCCCAGGTTTATAATCTGATTTATCCGGACTGGAGTTTGCTATGTTTATTGGCAATCTGACCAAATATTAACCACATTTAACAGACACATTTATGATTCTATAGGCAGAAATGACACTATGATAGCACAATGATAGTTACATCTAGTAGGCACTGGCCAAATAAAAACTATCTGCTATGCCCATATAGTGAAGGAGTTGAAATTAGCTATGATGTACCTATACTTAGATTTTCAAGTAAAATGTCTAATCTTCCTGACAAGTACTACGCCTAAAGCAAAAGGTTTATGCTACTACTTGTATGGGTTAAATGCTGATTCCTTCCTTCCTTCCTTCCTTCCTTTCTTTCTTCCTTCCTTCCTTCCTCCCTCCTTTTTTTTTCAGACAGGGCTTGCTCTGTCACCCAGGCTGGAGTGCAGTGGCATCATAGCTCACTGCAACCTTGAACTCCTGGGCTCAAATGATCTACCTGTCTCAGCCTCCCAAGTAGCTGAGACTACAGGCACACTACCACACCCTGCTAATTTTGTTTTTTGTTATTTTTTGTAGAGATGGGGTCTTGCTATGTTGCTCAGGCTGGTCTTGAACTCCTGGCTTCAAGCAATCCTCCTGCCTCGGCCTCCCAGAGTGCTAGAATTACAGGTGTGGGCCACCGCGCCTGGCCTTATAAGTGCTGATTTCTTATAAACATTACATAGTAAGGAACTTCACTTTTGCTTGCTCCTCTTCCTCTTTCCACTTATTTTTTTTCTTTTTTCCTTTTTTTTTATCTAAGATCTCACTATGCCTTGAATTCCTGGGCTCAAGTGACCCTCCCATCTCAGCCTCCCGAGTAGCTGGGACTACTGGCACGCAGCATGCTGCCTGGCTCTTTAAATACAGACATTTGAGGGTCCTGTCCTTCAAGCTCTTTTCTACACTCCCTCTTGGAAGGACATTACCCATTTCTGTGGCTTTATCGCCTCTACACAGATGACTACAAAAATTTATACTTCTAGCCCCGGCTTTCTACTCTGCTCTGTTCTGAACTTTTAAAACTGCCTATTGGACATCTTTTTCTATATATCCCATAATCTCAACTCAATTTCCGCAGTATTGAACTTCTTATCTACTGTCCCAAACTAGCTCATCCTCCTATGTTCCCCATCCTTGTTAAAGGCATCAACATCCAGAATAATAAGTGATTTTCTTCTTGCCTCATCCTCACCATCCAAATGCCCACACTGTTTTCAGTTTTTTCCTAACACGTAACATTCTATTAGTTTAAA
>CAUYSK010035559.1:0-12341 GCA_963575035.1 Avahi laniger
CATGCCTGTAGTCCCAGCTACTCGGGAGGCTAAGGCAGGAGGATCGCTTGAGCCCAGGAGTTCGAGGTTGCTGTGAGCTAGGATGACGCCACGGCACTCTAGCCCGGGCAACACAGTGAGACTCTGTCTCAAAAAAAAAAAAAAATTTTTTTATTTTAGAGTATTACTGGGTTACAAATGCTTTGGTTGCGTAAATTGCCTTTACACCACTTGACAAGTGTGCCCATCCCCCAGATAGTGCGCACCGCATGTTAGGTGTGGATTTACCAATACCCTCCTCCCCCCCACTTGCCTGACACTATAAATGTAACTTCCCGTATGTGCACATTAGTGCCGATTTGACGGTGAGTACATGTGGTGTTTGTTTTTCCAGTCTTACACTTCACTTAGAAGAATGGGCTCCAGCTCCATCCAGGATAATACAAGAGGTAGTTCACCATTTTTATGGGTGAGTAGAACTCCATGGTATACATATACCACGTTTTATTGATCCGTTCATGTATTGATGGGCACTTGGGTTGTTTCCACATCTTTGCAATTGTGAATTGTGCTGTTGTAAACAATCTAGTGCAGATGTCTTTTTTTCCTTCGGGTAAATATCCAGTAGTGGGATTGCTGGATCAAATAGTAGTTCTTTTAGTTCTTTGAGGTATCTCCATGTTATTTTCCATAGAAATTGTACTAGTTTGCAGTCCCACCAGCAGTGTATGAGTGTTCCTATCTATCCACATCCATGCCAACATTTGTTGTTTTGGGACTTTTTTTTAAATAAAAGCCTTTCTCACTGGAATTAAGTGATATCTCATTGTGGTTTTGATTTGCATTTCCCTGATTGCAGATGTGGAGCATTTTTTCATATGTTTGTTGGCCATTAGTCTGTCTTCGTTTGAAAAGTTTCTGTTTGTGTCCTTTGCCCACTTTTTAACGGGGTTGTTTGATTTTTTTCTTGCTGATTTTCCTGAGTTCTATATAAATTCTAGTTATCAGCTCTTTATTGGATATATAGCATGCAAATATTTTCTCCCATTCTGTAGGTTGTCTCTATTCATTCTTGTGATAGTTTCTTTGGCTGTGCAGAAGCATTTATTTATTTTTGTTGTGATGCCTATGATTGCTTCTGGGGTCTTTTTCAAAAATTCTTTGAATCTATATTCATAAGAGATATTGATCTGTAGTTTCTAACCTCCCCCCACCAGCTTTACTGAGGTATGATTGACAAATAAAAATCATATATATTCAAAGAGTACAATGATGATTTGATGTACATACACATTGTGAAATGATGACATCAGTCAAACTCATTAACACATTCGTCACCACACAGTTACCATTTGTGTGCGGGGGGGTGAGAACATCTATAGTTTCATCGTTTCCGTCTCCATCCCTCACCCTAGACCTCTTCTCCCTCCTGTTCTCCCCATCTCAGTGCCCGACATACCACCCATTCTTACTCATGCCAAGGACCTGGGAGGCAGCTCCATTTCCACACATTTGGTATCATTTTCCCCACCTGAGCAGCTCTCAGCTTAAATTACGCTTGCTCAGAGAACATTTCTATGGCCACTGAGTGAATGGCAAGCTCCCCTTCATGCCTGTTACTGTCTCTCATCACATCCTGTTTCCTATATAAAGGTACTGAAATTTGTAATTATAAACTTGGTCCATTTCCTTTTTTATTGTCATTGTCTCCCAGTGACTGTGTGCTTCATGAGTACAGGGATCATAATTATTTGTTCACCACAGATACAGAGGGTCAAGTGTAGCGCCTGGCATCTAGTAGATGCTCAATAAACGTTTGAAGTATGATGAGATCAAAAGTATGAATGTTTGAAGATTCATAGACTTTCTGTCCCACCTACCAAAACATGATACTCAGGCACTGCCCGCTTAGCTTTCTTCCTTGCTCTGATCTGGGAGAATGAAAAGACAAAACCAGAACTGAGCATGAGAAATGATACTTCTGAGGGGGCTGGGCATGGTGGGAGAAGGGAGGATTTAAAGACAAAGATGAAGAGGTAGGAGAACAAGAGGCTCCCGGGAGTGTGTGGGAACTAGAAATGCACAGAGAGCAAGGTCTTCCAATATTTATTTATATGGATGGTGTGGACTTTGACCTCCCCTGTTTGTAAGAGACAGAATAAATATGACTACTCCCGTTCAGGGCTGTGATGATGCTTTTGTTTGTTTACGTTTTCAATCCTCAAACCAAACCTGATAAACGATAAAGGAATTATTTCCCATAACAGGAATCACACAGATGGCATAATCTCTGGAAGTGGCTTATGTTGAATCTTTCTTCTTTCTGTTATTGATTTTAGCAGCTCAATCATGTCTTAAAGATACTAAGTTCATCCCATCTCTCTGCTCTGCCATCCTTGGTGTTGGCTTCATCCTTCTGTTGGAAGCATGAGAGTAGAAACAACAGCATCCTAAGAAAATAGTAATGGGACTCTCTCTCTCTCTGCAGCTCTCTTTTAGGGGGATGACAAATTATCCCACCTGTTCCCAGCAGACCTCTCTTTATATCTCATTTGCCAGAATCTGGTGACCTGCCTGGTCCAGCACAGGGGTTAAGAACATAACACCTGGATTTAAATGCTGATTCTACCACTCAGTAGCCTGAGACCTTAGGCAATTTATCTGTTAGATAAATCCATGTCAACCATCCATGTCATTTGTTTAGACTCAAGTAAACTTTGCATCTTCTGCTTGGATTTATGTAATCCGGGCTCTTGCTCATGTTGTAACTAGCCTTGCAGAGTGCCTGGGATCAAAATATTAGGTGCTCCCTAATTACCCAAGTGTCAGTTTCCCTGCTGTGAGCCCCAGATGCCAGGATGGAGGTAATAAAGCTCCAAGGATTGCATTTTCAGTCAATTACTTTTGATAATCTGCTAGGGGCCAGGTCCTCAAATTAAAATCCCTCTGGACACTGTGAAAATTTCTCATAATGTTTTCTGCAAGATCAGGACAAAGGCCTCAAAAAGACACATTTAAAAAAAATAACTTTTTAGATTATGAAAGTTATACATGCCTATGGTAGAAAATATGAACACATATATAGAAAACAAATGTCTCAGTTTTTATAATTCTCCACTCAGAAATAATCACAGTTCATTTTAGTAGGTTTTCTTTAAATAAATGCACATTATAATCAACTGGAGATATTTACATAGCTAAGTCTCTTCTATCTATCTATGTACGTGTGATGTTTTCATTTCAATTCATATCAAAAATATTTCAAAGCGTTTATTTAGAACTTGAACTCTACAAAGAGCAGACAGCATTGAACTGAATTACATAGACTCTCCTATGGATACTTGGCTGATACTCAACTAATTTTACCACTAATACCATGGAAAGTGGTAATAAACCCAAATAGGTCACTGCCATGCCAAGAAAGTGGCCCCCAGAAAAAGTGATAGATTACCATTGTCTCAGTACATCTGGAAATAATCTTCAGAACCTAAAAATAATGGGCCCCATTAGCTAAGGCGGAACAGTTATTTGGCTAAATTAAGCTTCAGCTACTATCAAGGGATTCATTCCAAAATGGGATTTTTAAAAGTAATAATAATAGTACCTTGTTAATTATTTACAAAGTAATTATATTTGAGCCCCTGCTGTTTCCATTCATCCAAATGGTATCAAAACTGAGAAGGAGAGGACAGATATTATGTTCACATTTTTCCATCAAAGATAGCGTTTTTCTAGGCTGAAAATATGGAGGATTGTTGCAGCAAAGGATGTAAGCCAAGCTTTTATCTTTTACACGGATGAGTTTTGTATAGACGATGTTCCGTCGCATGTACTTTGTCACGTTTTCTGACATTCTATGAGATCATAAGCCTTTCTTTAAATCCACAGTCAAAGGGGCACTGTACACACAGAGCAGAGAGACCTGAGAGCAAGAAACCACAGTGCGTCTAATCATAGTTAGGACTTCCTGGCTGCAGACAGCCAGGGGTGTGTGCCGGAGCTGAAATGGCCCTTCGCTTCCTCTCAGAAGAGACTCAGGATGCAGGAAATAGATAACCCCCAGACAAGTCTGCTAAATGAAGACTTCATTAGGCATCTTGTCTAGAAAATCCAATATTAAAAAAATCCAGAATGCAAAATGCCACACTGAGGCACAAAACCAACAAAAGACCAGGCAGCCAGCTCTCTCTGACCCAGAAATAAGGCCCCGGAGTGGGTGTCACACAGATACAAATGCCTAATAAAAACTGAGCGAGTGATCATGATGAATTCCTCTGTATTCTTTTAAATTTATAATCGGCGGAGGTTGGGCGCTTTGGGGGTGGGGAACCTGCCACTTTAAGGCCGCATGTGACCTTCTAGATCCTTAAGTGTGGCCTTTTGACCAAATCCAAATTTTACAGAACAAATTCTTTTATTAAAAGGGGTGCAGCAGAGAAAGATGAAGCTTTTCTTGCCTCCTTTGGTGCTTAAACAAGAACATTCTTGAAATCAGAAGGCTGTAGGTCCCCCGCCCCTGCGTGATGCATTAGTATATCCTGCTTTTTAATTTCATATTGTATATTTTAAAAGCATATTTTTAAGTCATTACATATCCCACCACTCATTTGAAAGGCCGCTTAATATTCTCTCATATGCTTCAATCATAATGTACTTCATTTATCTCATCATGCAAATAGATTTCAGGTCTCTCACTAATATAAACAGCATGGCAATAAATATCTCTGTACACAAATCTTTGTCCCACGTTGTGCTAGTTCCTTAGGATATATCCCTAGACCTTATTTTGTTCAGTGTCTGTGAACAATTTTTAAGTTCACACTCACTCCAGCATATTATAAAACTCCCAATTCTCCAAATCCTCACTAATGTTGAGCATAATCATCATTTAAAGCTTTGTGACGTGATAGGCAAAGTACATATTGTCGCTGCTTTTTAACTTGTAGTTGTCTGATTACTAGTGAGTCAAACAATTGTTCGTTTTCTTAAATTTCTTGGCCATTGTACTTTTTTCCTGGAAATTGGGCTTATATGGCCTTTCTCTTTTCTTTTGAATTTTTAGTTTATGTCTTATCAACTTCTAATCAAATGTTTCTTCATCATATTTATGACAAAGAACTTTTAAATAGGCAACTATTTTCCTTTTGCAATTTATTTTATTGTTTTTTTCATGCATGTGTGCGCTCTCTCTCACACACACACATGCACACACGCACACACACACAGCCTGAATCTAGTGTGTTCTTTTGTATTTTGCTTTGTTCTTTAACATCCACAAGTTGTTTTCAAATGAGCTATGACTCAATTTCCCACCCTGAAGAAAGCTGTTAGAAATGTCTCCCTCTTCCTGATGTCTGCAGCTCAGTGGACGCATTCACACACCACCCCTGCACGTGTGCGCATGTGCACACACTTAGATTCCTCCTTACTGGTAACTTCCAACAGTCAGCAGATATGTAAGTTGCATTAAACCATCTGGGGACAATTTAATAAGATGCAGGATTCAGCCACCTCTTCGTTTGTGTGCTTGGTTGAAGACCTGATAGGAGGACAAATCATTTGAGAACTAAGAGATTAAAGAAATCTCAATTGTTCTAAACTTAGAACCAGTCTTCTAAGAGAATCCCTCCCAAAATATCCAGATTGAACTTTCAAGTATGTGTAGATGTTTAAATCCTATTTTTACTAGCACACTACTATGTGATGTTAGACAAGCGTCACCTCTTTGAGTTTTTGTTTCCTCATTTATAAAGCCCTGACAATAATTCCTACTTTACATTACTTCCGGGATTGTTAAATGAGATAATATTCCTAAAGCAGAGCCTTAATAAGTAGGTGCTCAATAAACATGTGTTGGATTTGAATTTAACAGAGGGTGAATAGGAGTAATGATGACTACAAAGCTTCAAATTCCAGCCTGGAGACATTAGGGCTGTCTGTTTCTGTAGCACATTTTAAGGTCCTTCCCTAGAGTCTAATTTATTGCCAATAACTGGCACAAGAACTGGGGAGACTGGAATAATATGTTTGCCAAATGATTTTTAACACTTTTGAAGAAAAAGTTCTTAGAGAAATAAAGTCCAGGAAAAAAACCGGAATATAAATACAAAGCCTGGTCTCCTTCCTCCTAAGCTTGCATTCACTCGCTATGGAAAAAGGATAAGGACTAAAGATTTATCGAAGGCTAACCCCACACCAGACCTTGTGCCGAGCACGCAGGAGCTCTTTTCATCCTCCCACCAGCCCGTGCGAGGAGAGTGCTGCTGGGAACGCCGTCACAGATGAGGGATGGAGTCTTGCCCACATCAAACTAGTAAGGGGTAGTGTTCGGAGTCCAGTTCTCAAGCTCTTAGCCACACAAATGCATCTGTACAGGCCGCGGGAGTGTACGAGCCATTTAATAACCTGTCATCAGATGAGAACAGCCCTCTCTAACTTGCTACTGAGAAGGATCATTTCCAAGGTGTTCCAGAAGAAATTCAGAATCTACTTTCCAAATACCTTCTCCCTTTCTGCTTATAATTCAGAATACTTTATGTTCTAGAATCCATGCTTTTTCATTTCAAACTCAGATATGTCTTAAAATGTCACTGCTCTTGGTTTAATTTCAAGGCACGTTCCCAATAAAGTGTAAGTGATGAATATCAGATTCTCTCCTAAGGAAAGGTTTGGCTGAGTGACAGCAAGAGAGTATGAGGGAATAGGGCCAGGAGGAGGGCAGATTGAAGGGGCCAGAGAATCCCCAAAATATAAAATTTTGAGGACTGCACAAGCTTGCTTTGAACTGCTCTGACTAGAAGATATCATTTTTTCGAATGCATTAGAACCAAATTGGCAATTCGCCAATTAAAAATTAACAGGGAAGAGAAAACCTATTTCAACCTTAATTGAATGCCCTTTATTTTTCCTCTTAATTAATGGTTAGGATAGCCAAACTCCTTAATTATACTCCTTGCTTAAAATTTTTTTTGTTCTTTTTTTGAAATTGACATTTTTACTAATGATGGAAGTATATAGAAAAAGGATTTCGTTATCTGATTCTTCCTTCTTCCTTCTTCCTCTTTGTGCTGTTCCTGGTGTTACATAATTTTGTACCATAATATTCTTTCTGGAAATGTTCATGATTGAGTATATTGAGACCCTCATCCCATGTCTGAAAACACAAAATCATCAAATGGCCTTTATGTTTAACCACAGCGATAGTCAAAACCAAATCCGAATGACCTTAATGGCTGCATTATACATCGAACTTGGTTTCTATGTTTTCTCCCCACCATAATATAACCTACGCATTATGATGCACATAATTATGGTAAAATTTAAGACATCTTTCAAGGGCAAATATATTCTTTTAGCCAAAGAGGTGACATTAAGAGACCCAAGAGGACTGGAGGAACAATGACTATGGGATAAACATCTGTGAATTATTGGCATGATGTCTTTATGCTTATTATCTAAAAAGAAAGGAAAACTAAGCAGGGTGCCTATATTTCTTAAATTATGCACAAGCCTCTCCTAGTCCCTTTTGGATTCCATGAAGCTGGGTGGCCGGCGCAAGCTTAGTATTATTGCCGATAAAACTCTGACTCTTTGAAACAATATATAGGAACACACTGAGGACTAGGCGAATTGCCGCGGAAAACGTCAGCATTAAAATTCAGAACTCGAAACCCAAATGCCGTTTTCCTGGCCAGCCCGCTGCGCTGCCCTGCACACCCCCTCTTCCCCCTTTCCAAGTCTCCCAGACACACAGACATTTGTTCTGACCTCTTAGCTCAGCTCACCTCGTTAATGCTGACAAGTGACTGTCTGCAAGCCGGCTCGTTTATGAAGAGAGCTTTTAGATGGATTAAAATGTCAGACACCAGGACAGTGTGAATTGAGAGCTAGGGAAGTTCTCCTGAGTGCGAAGCTTCCTAGTGCTTAATGATTTCCCACTCCCCGACTCCACGCAGCAGCGGCAAGAGGGAAGACGAAGTGTTTGAAGGCTCATAAGCAATACATCTCAGCGTGTGCACAGCACCCATCCGAGGGGCACACAGACCTGCCGTGAGGCCTGCCTTGTGTCTGTCTTCCAGCCAGACTGCACATTAGGCAGGGTGCTGCCTCCCATGTCCCCTTGCCTTCCTGCCTTTCCGCCTGCTTGCTAACCCCCACTGCCCCCATGTGCCAGCTGAGTCACAAGAGACTCCACTGCAGCAATTTTTTCACCACCCACCTCTCCATGCAACTCCTTCCTTCCTTCAAGGCATTTCTGGTTGACTTACTAACCTGTAATAGTTAGAGAATTCACATTGAGATATGAGTGCATCGGTGCATCAGTCCTCCCAAAGGGGTGTGTGTGTCTCTGTGTGTGTGTGAAATAAAAAAGCATCCTGGGCCATAATTGGGAAAGATTCATAGCAAAGATATATCACAGAGGACCAGGAGTCTTGAGTTCCACCGTAGAACAAGCCCCTTAACTTCTCCGGGTCTCAGTTTCCTATTTGGGAAATGAGAGGATTCAACCAGTCCTCCAAGGGCGAGGTCTTCAGGCATATTTCAGCCTATTGGGAGAAATAACAGAAGCAAGGAGTCCTTTCTGCAGTGCCTCTGTCATGGCCATTTGGCATTGGCAAGTGACTTACATGTCTGCCTGTGACACCCACACTGTATATATGCTAGTAGGGTCAGATTTGCAACTTGACCTTGCCATCCTCAAATAACACATCTGTTGATCAGAATTGCAGCAAGAGAAAGCAGACACCAACGTGCCTGAGAGTTGCCCCAAAAAGAGATCTTCCACAAAGAGATCTGGGGTTGGTCTGGCCATTAACAGGTTACAGCCCAAGCTCCTCTTCTCCGACAGAGACATTATCTCATCAGCAGGCTCGCCAGGGGCTGAAGTTTTGTCTCATAAAGAGTCTCCCAAGCACTGAGATTCTGCATTGTCACTGACACCCATTTAGTTTATAGCTCTGCTATGTCATTAGGCAACCTTTTCATAGGGACACAGGAAAGAAGAGGCTTCGATTAACCAATTCAAGGCAGAAAGGAATGAAAAGAATAATAGAACCACAGAATACCCAAGTTAGTGACAGAAAAGGGGAAGTCCAAATTTCTATTCGAAAAGGGACCCCTAAAGGTATGAGTTGCAAAGGGAATGCCTGGTGCATGTAAGAATGAATGAATGAATGAATGATCCTTTCCCAACTGGACATAGGATGAAGGAGGCCATAGGAAGCAGAAGAAGACAAGCCTGGGGAGCCATGAGGCCTGAGACCCCACCCTAAGACAAATCAGAATTAGTGGTTATGTGGATCTGCATACGAAAGGAGTTAATAGACATATTCTATAAATTCTCCCAGGGCCCTGGCAATAAATATTTAAGCAAGCAGGGTTAGAAAGTGGCATAATTTAGAAGGAAGCAGGTGGCCCTTATTAATATATAACATTTTAAAATATCTGGCTAATTAATAAGACTCGCAGCCTGACAACTAAATGGTAGACAAGGAGAGACAAAGTCTCCACGGCCTTTCTTTGGGAAAAGCTTTCCGGGTTCCCTCTTCCCTGAGCTGGTGCAGGGGTGCAGAGAAAGTGATGGGTTATGTGCGGTGGTGCCCGGCAGCCCCCATTCTTCCGCAGAGCCGACCCTGTCATCGCGGCCAAGTCCCCTCCCGGGTCCTAAACAGGCGTCTCCGACAGCGCCCCTGCTGGTGAGGCCGCGTCCTAGGGCGTCGCCCTCAGTTTATGCTCTGAGAGTTGGGGGTTATCCTAATTGCACTGTTTGACATTAAATGCGGAAAACCTTTGTTTTACACTTTCCCTCGGGCAGCCGAGCCCTCTTCCCCTGCGCGGGCTCCGAGGTCGCTGCCGCTGCAGCGCTCATTGTCTCATGCAAAAGTTGAATATTGCTGCAACTTTTCCAGAAAAAGGAGCTGAGATGAGGCGGTTGGGAGGGACAGCGAGCCAGAGGGCATTGCAGAGGGGTGAGGGGCAATCCCGCGGACAGGGGGAGCAACTGTGCTGCCTGCCTCCCGGTCACCCCGAGGTGCGGACTGAGGCTGGGTGGGGCGCGTCAGCTGGGGTACCCTGGCCCTGCACAGGCCAGGGGTGTGGCGCGGGTGACCCGGGAAGCCGGAGCCGGAGGCGTACCAGGCCGCAGAGAGGAAGGGATGTTTCTAGGTCAAAGGAGACACGGGGACTGGGGGTGACACCGCAACACTCCAAAGTGCGGGGGAGCTCTGGATGCGGGCGGTGCCATCTCCCATCCCCCGTCCCCACCACAGGGTGCTGCTGAGTCATTCCTCTCCTCCCCCCTCCACTCCCGCGGCCACCCCCAGCCTGCAACATGATTGGCCGGTGAGCCCGGACCAGCACCCCCTCCCCAGCGCGGACCAGCACCCCCTGCCCAGCGCAGGCGCCCCCAGGCCTTCCCGCAGCCTGAGCTCCCTGAAAATGTGCCCCACTTGTGTGTTCGTGCACGGGTGCGTTTTGGGGGGAAAGTGCATAACTTTCATTGCATTCTAAAGGTGGTCTGGACTTAAAGGGGGCTCAGACACGCTACTCAGGAGCAATCCCTTTATTTTACACTTGGGGAAACGGTGATGCCGAAGGGGCAAGGGCTTCCCCCAGGCCCAAGTGTCCCGTGCACCTGGTCCCAACCTTGCGGCTCTGGTGTTTGTATTTTAACACTGAAATACTCCCAGGGCTTCTGCCCATACCCCCGGGTAATGACAGTACTCCCTCCGCGCCAGAAGCATCCCCCGGGTCTGTTTTTAAAATTATGCCTGCGATTTCACCACCTCTTCCCTTTCCCCATTTCTCCCTTTTCTCTTTCTCAGACCAGCCCCTCCTTTCCCCTCCCACCCTTTCACCACGCAGCGGGCACCGGCGACACCTGCAAAATGCTGTTTTGTGCAAAATGCTGCAGTAACCAGCCTGAAATTCTGCTGGTCTACCCCAGGTTCACCACCACCACCTAAACACGCATGCACGCACGCACGGGTCCCACTGATGGTTTGGCTTTTAAGGAACTTTGCAGAGTTTCTGCTCTTTCGGGGGCGGCTTCCCAGGCCAGAACAGGGGCTGACCGCCGGGGTGCGAGGGGGAAGCCAGCTCTGGAGGACCGCGTGTGGCGTGTACTAGGTTTCGCGTCTCTAAGGACGCCGTCGCTGGCGCACCAGCCTTGAGGACCAGGGTGACTCTGCCCTTTCAGAGCGGGGTTCAGGTACAGGCTGTTTTGGGGGATCCCCGGGCGATGGGTGCTGTTCTCACTGTGTCCTATGCGACAGTCTCTTCCAGGTTAGCCCGATGCTTAAAGCGAGAACAGTGCGGGAAGGAGAGAGCGTGAGCTGCCCTTTAACTCTCACCGCTCCGGCAAAATAAGAATAATGTTCTTCATTTTTATACTGTTAAGATCTGGATCTGAACCCAGGCCTATTTCAAAGTCTCTACCCCAGTCTTGGAAAAGAGTTATAGGCACGGAGGCTAAAGAAGTCAAGACTGTTTTTTTTTTTTAACCTTTATTTTTTATTTTTCCATTCTTTTTTTTTTTCCCAGCATATTATGGGGGCACAGATGTTTAGGTTACATATATTGCCCTTGCCTCCCCTCTCCCCTCAAGTCCGAGCGAGTTTCAAGCGTGTGCATCCCTTGGATGGTGCGCATTGCACCCTTTGTGTATGCAAATACCCGTCCCCTCCTTCCCCCCTCCCCCTCCCCCCTGCCGACATCCAGTAGATGTTATTCTTATATGTGCACTTATGTGTTTATCAGTTAATACCAGTTTGATGGTGAGTGCATGTGGTGCTTGTCTTTCCATTCTTGGGATACCTCACTTAGTAGAATGTGTTCCAGCTCTATCCAGGAGTATACAAGAGGTGCCATATCACCATTGTTTCTTAAAGCTGAATAGTACTCCATGGTATACATATACCACAGTTTATTAATCCACTCATGTATTGATGGACACTTGGGTTGTTTCCACCTCTTTGCAATTGTGAATTGTGCTGCTATAAACATTTGGGTGCAGGTGTCTTCCTTATAGAGTATCATTTGTTCTTTTGGGTAGATGCCCAGTAATGGGATTGCTGGATCGAATGGTACTTCTACTTGTATCTCTTTAAGGTATCTCCATATTGCTTTCCACAGAGGTTGCACTAGTTTGCAGTCCCATCAGCAGTGTATGAGTGTTCCTACCTCTCCGCATCCATGCCAAAATTTCTTGTTTTGGGACTTTTTGATAAAGGCCATTCTCACTGGAGATAAGTGATATCTCATTGTGGTTTTGATTTGCATTTCCCTGATGATTAGAGATGTTGAGCATTTTTTCATACATTTATTGGCCATTATTCTGTCTTCTTTTGCAAAGTTTCTGTTCA
>CAUYSK010035561.1:0-16489 GCA_963575035.1 Avahi laniger
TCTAGATAGATTCTGGTTATCAGCCCTTTATCAGATGTGTAGAGAGCAAATATTTTTTCCCATTCTGTGGGCTGTCTATTCACTCTAATGATAGTTTCCTTGGCAGTGCAGAAGCTTTTTAATTTGATTAGATCCCACTTACTTATTGATGGGATATCTTCCAATTTATCTGATAGCTCTTCCTGACAGAATCAACTTCTGTGTATTTTTAGTGTATAAATTTTTCCTTCAACATCACAAGTATAAACCCATATTCAGGTTTTATATATTTGGAACTCTCAATATGGTCAAAATCTTGCATCCTTCACAATTTTTAGCACAATGACTTCCATAGAATATATTCAATTAAATCTTCGTTAACAATCAATTTAAGAAAAGTCCCACATACAGAAAGAAAATAACAGAAAGATGTTCCTTGGAGGATCACAAAAACGGCAAAGTCAGTTTTAAAATCCACTCTTTCATTAATGTTTTATCTCCCAAAGCACTCAATTAAATTCTACATTATATTGTTTTAGAGCAGTACAGAAAATATGGCATCCAACAATACAGAATGCAAATTGGATTTTCTAAATAACTCTTAATAAACAGAAGACTGTGATAAGGGGCAAATATTGCATTAGGAAGAGAAGGTGCCAGGAAATGTCTATGCATGGCATGTTACTTAGAAATTGAATTCGCCATAGTCTCCCTGTTTACATATGTGTGTATTGACTATGGGGTAAAGTGCATCTCTTGGGCATCAAGAGCCCTGCACAGGCGCTGGGTGCCCAGAGGAACACAGAGCACAATGGGAGGCATCACTGCCAACACTGTCAATGTCTCAGTTTTGCTGAGAGCTACCTTGAGTTGGTTGTAATGTTTATTTGCTGTTTTGTTTCCCTTGAATAGTACGATTATTGCAATATTTTACCCTTAAGAAATTATATATATAATTATCTCCTTTTAGGATTAGAAGGGAGATTTAGGTTCCATAAATGAGAGAAGAAAGATAATAGAAAAAAATCATAAAGAATCAGAAAGAAACTAGTCTCCAAATATCGCTCCTAATTTCTACAGTGCTTAAAGCATTTTTGGTAGGCAATCTCAGCATGACCCGCATCATTTTAATTTTGCCTCCATGGCCTAATGAATTATATTGTAGTGTCAGATTGTGAGCTTATTAAAACATGGTTCTTCAGTAGATAAACTGCTCCTCCTGCTTTTTTCTTCTAAATTGGGCTCAGTTATTTGCTATGTATAATGATTAACCTAAAATTGTTCATTTAAATATTATTACATATTTAAAATGAAGGTTTTATTTTACTGCAGCTCTATTTTCATGCTTAATTTGTTTATGGCCACCAATTTTCAATTGCCCAATAATCCCACTGTGGTTTTTATATTGTGATAAAAGAACTAAAAAAGACAAGTTTTGCAATCTACTGCTTACCGGAGTAGGTTTACACAGCTTCCAAGCTTAGATCCCTGTACTCACAGGACCTAAAATTCATTTTGAGCTTTAAAAAAGTCATGACACCGAGATGAAAAGAGAATCAATTTAGAACAATATTTGAAAATATAATATAGGATTAAAATGTAGAAAATTTCTCTAAGGTATCAAATCAAATATCCCCATTTTTATAAATCAAATTGAATTTATTAAAAGTTAAGTTTTAAAGATTTTATGACCTTTAATGTATCAGCCACCTGTCTAAACTGATATTAATTCAATTAATGTAGTAAAATTTGTTTCATAATGCTTTTTCAAAAGGGAGAATTAAAGAAAACATATTGAAAATGTGTTAACCCATGACATACGCTAATATAAACTTAAAGATATAATTGTGATAGAATATTTTGAGGGAAAGTTCATATAATCTTAAATGTGTTATATGTTGATTTTGGCCTGAGTACTGAGAAAAATGTCTGCTGATAGCATTCATCAGAGAAACCTGGCAGTGTCATTGGCCCTAAGGCAGAAATCATCAAAAGAAATGAGGGCCCGGCGCGGTGGCTCACGCCTGTTATCCCAGCTCTCTGGGAGGCCGAGACGGGCAGATTGTTTGAGTTCAGGAGTTTGAAACCAGCCTGAGCAAGAGCGAGACCTCGTCTCTACTAAAAATAGAAAGAAATTAATCGGACAACTAAAAATATATAGAAAAAATTAGCCGGGTATGGTGGTGCATGCTTGTAGTCCCAGTTACTCGGGAGGCTGAGGCAGGAGGATCCCTTGAGTCCAGGAGTTTGAGGTTGCTGTGAGCTAGGATGATGCCACGGGCGGGCAACACAGTAAGACTCTGTCTCAAAAAAAAAAAAAAAAGAAAAGAAAAGAAGTGAGAAGGATATTATTAGAATATGGCTAGACTGCCAGGATTTGAATCCTTGCTCTGCTGCTACCTAGCTATGGAAATTTGGGTATGTCATTGAACTCTCTCTGTGCCTCAGTTTCCACATTTATAAAATCATGATGATAATAACAGAAGTATTCAGCTCACAGAAAATTTGTGAACATTAAAAAAGTCAGTATGTTAATATATATAAAATATTTATAGTAATGCCTGAAATATTATGTGCTCTCAACAAATGTTAGCTATTATAATTATTGTCTATATAAATTATTAAAATTCAAAGTGCCAAAAAAAGAGAAATGTCTATGGTGGCTGTGGAGGCCTTTGCAGTAGTTCCCCTGATGCTAGCAAGCATTGGTCAAAAGCTATTTGCAGACCTTTCTTTTAAATCAATTTCAAGCCCCTCAAAACAAAGTTCACACTGAATACCAGATACATATTATAGGCAAGATGCTATTATTGATGTTGGCAATGAAAAATAAGTAAGACACACTTTCTGTCCTCAAAATGCTTATAGTTCAGTAGGAGAGGAAGAATTCACAAATAAACACAGTAGCATAACATCCTCTAGTTATTTTAGTACAGAATTTTTTACCTTGAACCAGAAGGGAGTGCATTTTTGGTTTTCATAGGAGTAAAATTTATGCAAAACAGGGACTACCCAGAAACCAGTATTGGGACTGACTCCAAATAAACATTCAATAAATCATTGTTAAAGAAACTTAAACTGCAGTAAATATACATAAAAGGTGGAAGTGTTGATAAAAATGGTCAAAGTGTCATAAAAATTGATAATGGCATTAGGTTTTGAGTGCTAAATAAGAGTTCATTGGGGCATTGCCCTAAGGGTAGGGCAATGCAAAATAATACTTTACATCCAGAGAATTGTAAATAGTTTGGAATTGATGTGTGAAAAAATCCATTATTTTTTCTAAACCATCTCAAGAATTAGATCACCTTCTGAAGGAAGGTTGTCTGGATAGGAGACAACAACAGTCATTCAGGGAAAAGAATGTGAAACTCAAATCAACGCTGAAATAGTTGAGAAGGAGAATACAGATTCTGAGCAATTTAGGCACTACTCTCTGCAAGATTTGGAGATGGATTGAATATGAGGGTTGAAGGAGAGAAGGAAGACCTAACATCTTTTTAGACTTCAGTCTAAGGTAAAGATTTGAATGACTAGAATGGTAATAACTTCCTATTTTGATGGCAGATCAAGTTTTAGAAAGTGCCAACATTTTTAGAGCCATTATTGTGTGAATAAGGGGAATTCTCAAATTTCATAGTACTATTTTTATTGCTTTCAGCATAATGAAACTGATTTTCTTCTCTGGCACAGCCAATGGTTATATAGACATTTTTATCAGAAGAGTTTCTGTGTATTTTAATTAATGGAACCATATAGGAATTTGAAGAAAGACTGTATGGGGTAATGTTAAAGATAAAATTTATTGAATAAATAAGCTCTTATTAATTTAATATTGTCTTATGATTACATTATCATATCTTATACCTTATATTTATTATTACTCTATAACAATAAGAATTCTCAGGAATATACTATGGAAACTCTCACTAACTAAAAACTACTCATTGTCTTGCTTAATGCAGAATTGAAACATGCTAATAGAAATTAAGGGGACAATATTTTTCACTTGTATTGAGATGTACACTGTGACCTAGGCACTTTTGTCAAAAGAACATCATAATACTGGGATCTAAGCTATCTCTCTACCTATCTCCTATATGTCAGAAATACTAATATAATATTTGTGAGGCACTTAGTTTTCTAGCATCGTTAGCAGAACTATTTTAAATGTTCATAAGTCTCTCTTAATTTGTTTAAGCTTATTTCTTAAATTCTTAACTTAAAGAAAATAGTGCCTTTGGAATATTTTGGTGCTAAGATTTTATAAAAGTCTGTGCAACTGTAATTGTTTGAATCTAAAATTACAGAAGATTTTGTAGGAGTGAGAGATATATTTCTAAAATACAGAATTGCAGAGACTATCATTTTTTAAATTTTATGGTGGAAAAAATTACATCATTGTACATTTACTATACATGTAAGAAGATAAATTCCAGATAGGAATCTAAGTTAAAGTCTTAGACTGTTGACATTTTTATTATTCATTTACAATAATTTTCATTTATTCTTTATTTACAAAGTATTTCCTTTATTGCCTTTATTAAAAATAAATGCTGATAAATGAACTCAGTTACCACGGATATTTCTTTAAACCTCCTATGCATGTGAGGTATTTATATGCAGCCCTTAACAAAGCTATGTAATCAACACCCACTGTGGTACCATTATATGCAATACAATTATCACAGAAACACAGGTACCTTCAGTATGAGCAAAAACTGCTTATACGTCTTTTATAAAAAAATGCTCTTTGATAATTTTGGGGGATAGATTAATTGCTCTCAGTTACACTTAACCAAACCACATAGCTCTTCCCAAAATGGGACTGTGAATGAATCAGTCTGTTTCATATCCTTCTTATTCAAATTTCAGTGATTTTTTTTTTTTTTTTTACTATATTTTATGGAGCAGCTGCAGGGCCTGAGCTTCTTTTTGTCTTGAAAAAAAAAAAAATAATAAAGGCCTCATTTAGCTCTTGGTGGAGCTATGAGCTGCAATGTGTTTGTTAGTCTAATGCATCCGTTCTTTATGTAGCCACTAACTCCAGACAGCATTGCAACTCCCTTCCTTGCTAAACTATGTGAGGAGACAGTAGGTCATTTCTGCAGTCTGCCATCCAACAAAAGAAAGAGAGGTGTGAAGAAAATGTTTGTGTACATTTTAGATGCTGTGACTACAGCTAAGTAATTAACATAAGACTGAAGCTGGCCCATAACCTCAGGAAGGGTAAGAAATTTTACTGACAGCTAAATTGGAACTATGTTAATCTGACAAAGATTGTGTAGAAAGAATGCTGTATTTAGTTACTGGTGCCACACTATGTACAGTTTTCTTTATTGTTAGGTGATATTTAAAATTCTCTGTGAAAGCAACCAGTGTCCTGATTTATGTGGTGTGAAACCACGGTCAGTTGTAACCATGACTACCCTGTCATGGAGAACTCTGACAGACAATGGAATCCACTAATTATAACTTTATAACCTTACTCTCTCTCTAGTTTACAAATTTTTCACAGGATCATTGCATTTAATTTGTATCTTAGCGAATAACCTGGAAACTCCACAGATCTCTTACAAATCTTATCCAAAGAGGTATATACCATTTTCAAAAACTTTCCTGATCTTTCTGCAAGTCAATCTGCAGACCTTCCTCTTACCTAGAGATGTCTTTTCAAGTAATACAACCCTCTTTCTAGTTGAAATTTACTTCGCTCATTAATCATGAATAATTGTTTCCATGTTACAGAGTTTTTAGTACATTCTCAATGATGTGATTTATTAAATTTTATGTTAAAAATGACTTCGTTATGCTCAGGAGCAATGAAAGACACGCACGGCACATTTGGGAAACAAGGCCCAGAGTTACAGGTGGTAATTACCTAACATACTTGAGTGATTTCTTCCATTTCAGAATCATAATTCATAACCATTTTTATGGCCTAATTTTAGGATATATGGAATAAAAAGATTAATTTTTATGAGTCCTTATACTTTTCAAATGCATATACCTACATATTTGTTAGTACTAGAAATAATAGTGATATATTTAACATTCCTAGACAATAGGAAGAAAATTCACAGTATGATTTCACAGCATGACTTTTGCTAGTTCGTTAGCAACTTCAATATCTCTAAAAGTAAGACTATGAGGTAAGGTATGAGTTGTGAAGTAACCATAAGATAAACCATATTTGAAATAGTTTTAAGGTACAAGAGTATATGTTTGTAGTGTTTGCACCACACGCTGGTTCTGGTAGTCAAACTACAGAACATCATTACAGCTACAGAAGTTGTTAATAATCTTAACATAGATAAATCATAAATAATTATAGCAACTAAATCAGATACTAGATAGAGAAAAACTTAACTAAAAGTCAAATAGAAAAATTATATTAGAAAATTATATCTAAAATAATAAAAATACTCAAAATGTTATGTAAGAAATTATAAGCCATAAATAAGTCAAAAATTTTCTTTTGGTCTAATATTCCGTTTTGCTATAGATGTAAGGCAAAATTTATTTTAATTTACTATATATAGCATTTACAATTTCTACATTCTTTTCCAATGGTTGGCTATTACTTGAAAATGATGCCATACAGATTTGGGGGGGAGGGCAATACTAACAACCCTTGATTTAGAGCAGTGAAAGTAATTAAATGTCTGAAAGTAAACATCAAAAAAGGGGAGAAGTTGCCTTCAGAAGAAGGGGCCATGGACTGAATCATGACCACACCCCCAAATTCATATGTTAAAATCCTAATATCCAAACTGGCTGTATATGAAGATAAAACTTTTAGAAGATAATTGAAGGAAAATGAGATCATAAGGCTGGGATCCTAATCCCATAGGATTAGTGGCTTTATCAGAAGAGGAAGAGATCCCTCTTTCTCTTTTCTCTCTCTGTTTCTCCACACTCATGCACTGAGGAAAGCCTATGTGAGCACACAGTGAGAGGGTAGTTGTCTGTAAGCCAGGAAGACAGTACTTACCAGGACCCAACAATGTTGACACCCTGACCTCAAACTTTTAGCATTCAGACTCAGAAAATAAATTTCTGTTGTTTAATCCACTCAATCTATGGGGTTTTATTTGTTTGTTTGTTATGGCAGCCTGAAGTAATGAGTGCAGAAGCACAATACTTAAATTATTAACTTAAGTTTGAATAGTTTTTATGTCATGGAAACTATAAAGTCCTATCCATTGTATACTTAATTAAGAATGTTACTTTTATTATTGGGCAGAGAGCAGAAATGTATGGCATGGATCACTGGATGGCTTTGTAACAGGAGATATTTCATAAAATTTTCAACACCAGAATCTTGGGATATAAGATTTTTACACCATTGTCTCTATGTTTCTCAACTTCACTTTCACATATCTGAAAAATGAAATGGACACATATTTTACATTAAATATTCTAAGTTATATGACACTTCTTATTGAGCACTCTTGTTGAGAATGTTTTTGAAGACCACTGTTAATATATTTTCCTTATTCCTTCTAAAATATACATAAAGATTATGATAAATAAAAAGAAATAAGTAGCAGTGTATAAAAAATGATAAAGTTATTAACAAAACTACATGTATGATAGACTATTACTACTCTTTTCCACAAAGGAAGCCTAGTGCATGCTTTTGATGATATTTTCAAATAATATCCTTAATTGAAGTTATTTGGATGATGCACAGGGTCCCCTTTTAGGACAAAGGAACTCATTCCCACAGCTGCGTGGAATTCTTGCTGCTGACAAAATGCTTGTAATCCCTTTCTGGGAATTGCCCTTAGCCAAATGGAACTCCCTCGCCCAAGGCCTCACCCTCCCCCAAGGAGCAGTCCATATAATTTGATTGACCAATGCAGGGCACAAAGTCTTGCTCCCCTAGTTCAATTTGGAGCATCCTTGAAGAGGCCATTTCAGCTCCAGATCTCCCTTTTGGTGAGCTGATGACTGATGTAACTGTATCAGTATTGGAATTCTCCATATACTCAATTCTTCCTTCTTCATTCCCTTAAACATATGGTTCCCCAGAGAACTCCCCAATAAACCTCTGCGGGCAAATCTTCATTTCAAGTGTCAGTTTCCCAATTTCTTATTGAAAAGCATTTTTTTTTTTTTTTTTTGCATAAGAAGTCACTTGGGGGGATGTTTGATAAATGTCAAGTATTTGTCAAAAGACTAGCCTGGGAATGGTGATGTTTTCAATTATTTAAGAATAACCCAATACCATGTTTAAACATCTGTGAGTAATACTGCAATGTATTACCTTGTTCCCCTTATAGAAATGCGGGAATTATTTTCCAAGCTGTTAGGAGAGTTGCCATAAGATTGTCTCTAACTTTTAGCCTTCTTGGGGATTGCCTCAGATGAAGAAAACTGACTGACCCAAGGCCGTGCCTCCTTCTACGGGCAGTACGCGTCCAATGACAGATTAAGGTGACAGATAAACTCCGAAGAGCCAACCCAGCTCCAAAGTTACCAGTGTGTTTGGCTGATGAGTAGAAAGTTCCCTTAGGTTAAGGACAGTTCTCAGAAAGGGATGGTCCTTTATGTTGTTATCAGCCAAAACTGTCTCTGCCCAATCTTCCTTTCCTTTCCTTCCAAAGATATTAGGTATTTATCCCAAGAACACTCCTTAATAAATGTTTTTCATGTTAATATTTGCCCAGAGTCTTCTTTCCAGGAAACTCAATTCATGTTGCGATATTATGTATTTATATAATAAATATACATATATTCACATATATGCAAATGTGTGCATAAAAACATTTTATCAGACTTATAATTCTATTATGTATTTAATTAGCTTATGTTTCCAACATCATATTTTTTTTACTCTTTTTTCACATCATCAAGTTTATATTTTGTAAAATTCTGCACTGTTCTTTGTATACTTTATGTTAGAGTTGACCTGTACTCAACTTTTTCTTTTTCTGTTTTTCTCTCTATCATTCACTTGTTTTTTAGATAAACCCAATGCATTTCTGTAGGAAGCCTGGTTGTGGAATCAATTATAATTCTGTCCTCAGTCTTGCTATCACACAAATGGGTGACTTAGTAACCCTTTCTTGCATGATAATTATGATATCTCAGTAACAACAGTGTGGATTTAGCAAAATCTCATGCTCTCCCTATTGCATAACTTGACAAATGAATATTGCTACGTTTTTTGATGGTAATGACGATGCAAACAAATCACATGTCTTCAGTTCATAAAGCTTTTAGCACTTGCTAGCTTCGTAGTAGGAATACAAGAAAATGATGTTAAGTAGTGCATTTGGCTTTTGCCATGTTTTTTGTTACTGAACTAAAATAGTAAGCATAGCTTCATATGGTGAATTACTTTCGTAATTGATTTGTCAGTTACCCAACCAGCCAATTTAGTGAAATATGGTCTAGAATAGATACAAATAGCCTGACTCACATATCAGTTGTCAGGTAGAGTTCAGTGTTATATACATATATAGGCTTACGATAGATATGGGCAAGACGCAACCTGATTCAGAATGCAACTATCAGAAATGTCAGATTATAATTAGAATCCTTGTGAGAGCTGGAATAGTGATTCTGATGAATAGAGTTTTGATGAGCACATATGCAGCACGCGATATGATGTTCTTGGTTTAGTGGAGTACACAGAAAGTTCCCTTGGGATGGATGGGTTCCTAAAGGGAACACCAGTCAGGGAAATTAGAGTGGGCCTTGATGGAAGGAATTCAGAGAATACAGCAAATCAGTAACTATCTGGTTTGTTGGCTCGTACTATAACAAAAATTTAAAATTATAAACATAGGAGTCAATAAACTACAAAGTGAAGAAATGGTGAAAGAATACTGCCGCTCTTACATAATGAAGGGAAGAAGAGTGAAAGCTATCACAATGATCAAAAGATGCTTCCAGATTCATAATTAACCTGATTAAGAGAATGCTACCCTCAGGAAGAAAAAATTAAGACTATGGCTATTTTATGTAATTTAGTAATAATAGCTGTACTATCCTTTTGTACAATTGTATTGTGGAGGCAAAAAGTATAGAAAAAGAATTGAAAAAAAGGACAGAGGAAAAATACAGTACTCTTTTTAATGAGGAGACAAAAATTTGGGAGAACATGTAAAAGTGGGTAAATATTAATTGAGCTATAATTAACGATGGGAGAATCAAATGTGGAAATTTATTTTATAAGATAAGTAGAGGATATCATTTTAGAATTAAAATAAATTAGGATAGAATGCTCAAAATTAAAAATGATATATTTGTCAGTGAAACTCTGTTGACAAAATACAAACAATAATAAGGTGGTAAACTATAAATATTTACATTTTCATAACTAAATAATTTAGGAGGATAGAAGAACACCAATAGGAGTTTAACCATGTAGAATGTAATAACCTTGCAAAGGCCTGGAGAATACGATCCCCGCTTTATAAAGATGGAGTTAGAAAGAGAAGCATCTCATGCAAATGAGGTAACCAGAAACTGCATGTTAAGCCATAGCTGGTCCAGCTAGCTCTACTCTGAGGGAAAGAGTGAGAAAGAATTTGACTTTGTGAGACAGTTAAAGTGTAAATTGAAAAGGAGAGAGTCTGCATAATGCATAAGAGGGTTAAATTTAGTTTGCAAATTTGAGAGTGCTTTCGGGTACTATAAAATTTAAGTTTCTCCCACTGAATTCGGTCAAGTCAGTGCAGTTACATATTCAAACAATCCCATGTGCTCTGCTTCTTGACATGATATAGTGAAGAAAATCACAGGGACCCAGGACTGGGAAAATAGAGATGCTTCATCTCCTGGGGACTTGGATGAGTTAATTTAGGGCCAAGAACTGTGACAGTGCTGAGACTCTCTGCCTGTCCTTGCTACACCCAGGAGAGCCATAGTGGAAGTACAAGAACCAAACAAAAACATTAAACTAACTCTGGGCAGACACAGACTTCTGGGCTTAATTCCAGTATTAAAAAAACTCCTTTAATGATTTTGTTCAGGGAAACCTCTGATTAATTATTTTAGAATTTGGGACTTTTATGCTTTCATGTTTTGTTTTTGTTTTTCCTTTTTAAAAATATTGACAAACTGTGTTTTTTATTTTAATTGTAAGAAGTCATATGAAGATTTGGCAGTAAATACATTCTTAAGCTTCTCATATTATTTTCTTTAGCTTATATTACACATTGAATCATATATTAGAGTCATTTTTCTAAATGTCTTGTTTTTACAATCAGAATATAAGATCCCTGAAGGCAGGAGCTAGAATAACATCCAATACTTCATCTTTCAAGCTATGTGTATGTATATAATACATGTGCATTCAGGGAATGCATTTGAAACATCACCAGTAAGAGAATAAAGAACAAGATAGGGCTACTATAGCCTGTAAGAAACAAAGCCTTTAACACTTTGACAATTCCTGACATTTATGGGCCGACCCCTGAGGGCCATATTGGTTATAATGTCAAGTTGAATATACTATTAATATACTTCACTGGATAAGTGTGAATGCTATGGTTTTTATCATCAGCGTGAAGGGCCCATAACTCAAAAACTGTAAACTCAGTTGAGTCATTAAATGATTTCTCTTAGGGGAAAAAAACCCCACAAAGACAAAAGTTTGGTTTATGAGGAGATCTTTGTTGGTGAACTGCTCATTTTAAAAATGGGAAACATAAAGTCTAGCCTTCTAATAAAAATGGAACATTAGGAAAGTATTTCAAGGAAAGTTCAAATAGAACTGGTTACGAAGCATTCAAAAAATGTTACCAAGTCCACTGAGAAAGGCAGCGAATGATTTCATGAGGCTTCACTCTTAAAAGAGACTACAATTTCTTATTTGAAATATCACGACATACATGTTCAGTTGCATCTGGCATGATTAATGTAGGTAAGTGCTAAAAAGATGTTGCTGAATAATGACTTAAAAAGACACTAACTAACCTCCATGAAATTTGCTTTATGAGAGTGATTCAATGTGTCCTACCTAATGGGTATAGCAGAATCAGTATTATCATGTCTGTCTGGTGAGCCTATGCAGAAAGAAGGCTCTGGTTTGTCTTCAAATTAGATAAAATGCATGATATGTTTGAAACAATTTTAAAACACTAAATATGAAGGATTTTAAAATTAAAAATAAGTCATAGTCTTTGTAAAAATGTTTTAAATTTGAAAAAAATGTTTGGCATGATTTCAGAGTTGGTGTGATTTTTATCTGTGCATTTTTTTACTACTTTGAAATCACAGTATATAATTATCATTTGAATTTTGTTTTTTTAAATGAACTTTTTACTTACTATTTCCTATTCATTACTTGCGTTAAATAGCATTTAGTTTTCAATTCTATCATACAGGTTACTTATTATTTCCCTACAGTGGAAGGTCGAGGTGGTCTTAACTTTCGTTTGTCTGTTTTTATAGCTATTTTAAATAACATCAGAATAAAGTTCTCATCACCTAATTTTCCCCACATTTAGAAAGTGATATATTACTCATGATAGATTCATAATAGATTCCTACATTTCTGAGTCAAAAAGAGTAGATATTTTTAAGATTCTTGAGGAATTTATGGATATATTTGTAATTTCTTTTTGAAAACTCTAAGTTCTCCCAAATTCCATCTTATTTAATGATTACAGTGTGAATTCTGTTTCCAAACTAGAATCCTTCATTAATCAGCCAGAGCTATTGATTTTGTTTTCTACTTAACGCTGTTTATTCTAAGGAGCAAGAATTACTGCTAACCATTTTATTTCATACATTTATGTGACTGGCACACAATAGGAACTCAATAGATATTTGCAGAATGGAGGCATTAATGCCATGCAATGTCACTACTGAACTTAGGTTCTATGCATGTGCATCGCTGTGGTAATGCCCTTGTTGATCTAGCATCTTGTCAATGATGTAATGATGCCTCACTCTAGCTTCCAAGGCTCATGCTTTTTAGATTACCCTTCGCTTCTTATGCCATCGTTGGCAAAAGTGTGGCACTGTGGCCTAGGGACTGGTCACAGTAAGGCCAGCCCACCCTTACCAACCCTTAGGGCTTTTGATTTAAACCAGGACACAGCTTAGACTTTCCATTCCCTCTTGATGCTTTCCACTCAGGGACCTTGGGGGACTTTTTTGCCAAAGGACTGAGAGCCTCCTGGATTTCCTAAAAACTACTTGCCTAAACTCTGACTTTTAGAAGCAAAATTCAGGATCACTGTTCTTCACTCTTGTAGTTTTAGAACTTTTAATGCAAATTGAACTTTGCTTGCAGTTCTATATACCACAGGCAGAGAAAGATCTTACTAAAACCTGGAAACATATTTCTATATGGTTATTAGGCCTTTGGAGGGGTAATTTTATTTATTTATTTATTTATTTTAATTTTTTATTTCAGCATATTATGGGGGTACAAATGTTTAGGTTACATATATTGCCCTTGCCCCACCCAAGTCAAAGCTTCAAGTGTGTCCATCCCTCAGACGGTGCGCACCGCACCCATTAGGTGAGAATACACCCATCCCCTCCTCCCTCCTCCCACCTGTCCCACATCCGATGAATGTTACTACTATATGTGCACGTAAGTGTTGATCAGTTAATACCAGTTTGCTGGTGAGTACCTGTGGTGCTTGTTTTTCCATGTGGTATATTTATACCATGAAGTACTACTCAGCCACAAGAAACAATGGTGATCTAGCACCTCTTGTATTAGACCTTTTCATTTGGATGTGGGTGATATATTTACCTAACTACAAGGATGCCTCAAATAAATTTTATTAGCCTCAAACAACAAACATTTTATTTATCTCATGATTTCGTGGATCAGAAATTTGAGCAGAAATCTGCTTTACTTAACAACTACTGCAGTCACTCAGTGGCATTTAGATGGTGACTGGTCTGGTCTGAAGGGTCCAAGATGATTTATTCACCTAAGCGGTATTTTGGCAGGGGAAGCTTGAAGACTTGTCTCAGCTGAGTCTGGTCCCTCTCCATGGAGGCTCAGGATCTCCTCATGTGGTCTCTCCAGCAAGTTGTCTGGCTACTCACATGACGGTGCAGGGTTTTCATGGTGAGCATTTCAAAAGACAGAAAGCAGGAACGGGGTTGGACATTTCTTTCAGTAACTTAAATATTTGAAATTCCTTCACACTTTGGGTATATCTTGCTCCTTCTGTCTGCTCCCTTTGCCCCTTCCACTTACAAGTAGCCTCAAAGACTCACCTTATTCATGCAAATCTTTCCCGTTAAATGCTCTTAAGACATTTCTTACATTTCTGTTTAGTAGCACTTACCAAATTTTAACTTGCATATCTCCTTTTGTAATATTTACTGTCCTCGACTCTTAAAAATTCTAAGATCCATGAATACAAAGAAGTATGTATCTTCTTTAACACTATATACATGGTTTATGCAGATCACCATCTGATCCATCTGTACACCCAATAATTATTAGAAGTTTAAATAATAAATGTAAAAGTACAATAATTATAATTACATTTTTCTGACATATTTGTTATAAAACTTCTCCCATGTTTGTTTCTACTTGTTTATTTTTAGATATAAGATCTTGCTATGTTGCCCAAGCTGGTCTCAAATTCTTGGCTTCAGGTGATCAAGTGATCCTCTCGCCTCAGCCTCCAGAGTAGTTGAGATGATAGGTGGGAACCACCATGCCCTCTCTCATGTTATTTTTGACATTATTAGATTGTTCAATGTATAAAACATTGTTATTTTGATATATGCCATAAGTTTTAAGCTCGAATATCCTCATTCATCTAGATATTTTATAAATATTTGTTTTTATCTCCATCGGATTTGCTTTGAATTTTGTATGAAATTAATAAATCTATGTTGAATTATTTTTAAGAAATTAATTTCATTTTTTCTCTAGTCTGCATGTTACCTGTTACTGCATGTTCTCTAGTTCGCATGTTACCTGTTACTATACTCTAGTATAGATATTCCTATCTATACTAGAGTCTGATTCACTGACACCTTTCAGTAGGATAAGTTTTATGTTAATAGAGGGTTTGGCATTGATTTAAAACTATTCTTTTTTTATTTTTCAGTTGCACACTATAATTTTCTTTATAAATGGAACATCCTCAATATTAATAGAAATTCACCCTCCTACTCCCCCCACCTCATGACAAACTCTGGTATAACTTGGTTTTTAATGCTGTTGTGAATTTTCAGTTTTGCGTGCATGTGTGTGCTTCCCTATACTTAATAAAAATTTAGCAGCGAATTTAGTAGAGACTAATGGATGCTACCATTTGAACTTGGGGATTTAAGGAATTATTATTTATTATAATGAAATGTAAAGCTGCCCTGAACTTAGTTGAGCTTTCCATTCAAGCCTTTCTTTGAATTTTGGGGTCAGCCAAAGTGTTCTTTTCTTTACTACTTTTATGCAGTCATCTTATTGGAACTGTAGTCTCCCTCTCCCTATTTGTACTATTATTATAAGATATTACTTCATTTTTATTCCTTAGCCTTACCCAGCCAGGATCAGAATACTCTGGCATAGTTGATAACTCATTGACCTTCTCCTCCAAAGTAAGTGCCAGTCTACGTCTTTAATTTTCTATTACATGTAGGTGCGAGGTAATTAAAGTATGGTATAAAATATTAAAAATTAATTTCATGCCACAAACCATTAAATATATAACCTTGGGCCACTATATGCCATGGTCAGTGCTAGGATGTCATTTTTGCAATTAAAAATGCAACATTACTGTTCACAGACATAAAGCAAAATTCGAGATTGGAGACATTAAATAATTTTCTAAATACTAATAAATTCCCAGGCCAAAATTTGAATCCAAATATTTCTGATGCCAGATTTTAATTTCATTTCTTAATCATGTACAAGTCATTTACTATGTATATACTGTTTGCATGAAATGATAAATTATACTCTTACCCTAGAAGGTAAATTACAAACATTGTATAGTATATCAAGTTTAGTCAGAATTAGAGAAGATTATGAAAATCATGCACTAACAATGGTTGGTATCTAGGAAATATGAAACTTAATGTTTACTGTCATGCTATTCTACATATGTGGGCTTTAAATAAAGATAGAAAAATTATTATAAGAAAACTATGGGACAAATAAAGACTAGTTTTCTGCTCAGTAATAGAATTGGTAATGTGTATTTTTCACTGTTATAGTATCATACATGCAGTAGATAACCAACAAATATATTGGGTTAAATCTTTGCCTGGTTTGATCAATAATTGTTAAAAATATATGTATGGAGACCTACTAAAAGAATGGAAAAAATATATAATTCAGTAAATCACATTAAAATGACTGCTTTGCAATTTATCGAGAAACATTATTAAGCCCTTCACAACTTATACCAAAACAAATTTCAATATTCGGGTGCAGGTGTCTTTCTTATACAGATCATTTGCTCGAATAAAGGCATTTTTAGATAGAAAACAAAACTTAATTGGATTAAAATAAAGACTGTTCTGAAGGTAAAGGGAAAAAATATGATGTTATTTAGTTTATTGT
>CAUYSK010035562.1:0-54093 GCA_963575035.1 Avahi laniger
CCTTCTCCCCACACCCCCCCACCCCACCCCAAAAAACAAAAAAATTTAATAATAAATTAGCAAATAAGTGTTTTAAAGTTAAAAAAAAATATGTTGTTATTAAAATTTTTTGTTTTTTTTAAAATAATTGGATAACACAAATAATAATACCCTGTTTTGGTTTGTGGGCTGGGGTGGGGGGTAGTGGGGAGAAGGTGGAGGAAGGAAGGGACGGGTATATGCATACACAAAGAGTGCAATGCGCACCACCCGAAGGATGGACATATTTGAAATTCAGACTTGGGGGGATTGGGGGGCAAGGGCAACATACATAACCTAAACATCTGTACCTCCATAATATGCTGAAATAAAAAGACAACCCCCCAAAAATTTCACATTTATAAACATTTAAGTGAAAAATGTGAATATCCCTTGAATATTATCTCCAAAATTATCACTAACCCATTATGATGCCCTCATTATAACTCTATTTGTTATATAAATGTGAATATTCCACTGGTCAAATTATGTCAGACTTATATTTCTATGCTGTTGTCTTAGTGTATTCAGGCTGCTATAACAAAATATCATAGACTTTGTGGCTTACAAACAAGAGAATTTTATTTCCTACAATTTTGGATACTGTCAAGTCCAAGACCAAGGCACTGGCATATTCCATGTCAAGTCAGGGCTGCTTCCTGGTTCATATAGGGGCATCTTATTGCTGTATCTTCACAGGGAGTAAAGTGGAAGGGAGCATCCTTGGGTTTCTTTTTCAAGGGACTTAACAGCATTCATGTTGGCTCATGACCTAATCATCTCCCAAAGGCCCCACTTCCTAATACCATCTTTGGTGGTTAGGCTTCAATATTTGAATTTGGGGCAGAACACAAGCATTCAGTCCATAATAATAGTTAATGTCTGATATAACGCAGTTGACATACATAGCATTCATGGCATCCGTTTGTCCTTTCTTTCATCCTTATAAAGGAATAACTTCGTTATTATTATTTTCTGCATGACACAGTGAATATTTTCCCAATGGCAAAAATAATATAATAAGGGATACAAAATACTTATCCGTGTATAGTAACTAAACAAAATCACTCTAATTTTTCTCCATTGGCTATTTTATGATTTAATAATTAACTTAAAGGCAAAAGATGAGTACTAAGTAAAGAAACTGAAGTTACCTGTAGATTTGGTACACAGTCAAATGCAAATTCCTTTTCTTTAGAATTTCCAACAGTTATAAAAGTGCTCAGTCTCACTAAATTACTCTCTCTTTTACTGAAAAAGCCCAGTTGGTTTGCCTATTTGAAAATGCTATATTAAGAGAGTACTCTCTGGTAGTTGGCCAGGAAAGGAGCGACCAAAATGACTTAATACACTACTGCGTTCAATTAGGCTTACTTTTCTTTTTTCAAAGATGAAAGGAAAAACTTTTAACTTTAAAAAGCATCATTTTCTGCTAATTTGAATATCTGTTCTTTATGTACTTAAGAAAACATATTCAGAAGATAAATTAGCAAACCCCTTGGTTATTTTAATTTTGAAATAAAAAAAAATGAGTGGTTTCTTCTAGTGAGAACCACAGTCAAATCAATGAATTTCCTACCTATGTATTTCTCTCAATTAAAGAGCTCGAATTAAAGTTAATAAAATGTCATATTAAGGAGGCGTATATTGTCACCTTCATATCCTGGAATTCTTTTTAGTACTAATAGGTATTCTGAAAAAAAAAAAAAGATTTGCATTTCAATCAAAGAAATCAACCATGGGACAGAGCACACTGATGATCTTTCAAAGTTCCTATTCAATGCATCTCTGAGATAAAAGAGGACTTCTGACAATTTTAAGCACCTTGCCTTGCATTGTCTATTTTAGGTACTATGTAAAATATAAAAATATGTTTCATCATGATAATGCCCATACCTCTGAACTGGATAAAAATGTAAACATTCCAACAGATATGATAATTATAGTCTTGATTTAAAGAAATCAAGAAATTTAAAGTTGAGATAGACAGTTAAGATTATCTAGATTCATTTGATAGAAAAGAAAACAACCTCAGAGAAATGATTATTGAACGTGAGTATAGTAGATCAGAACTTCAATTCCGAAAGGGGAAATTTGGATGTATGGCTCAGCTCTGAGGTTAATTGTCGGACTTTGTCCAAGTCACTGTCTCTTCCCCTAGACCTCTGTTTTCCTCCTCTGAAAAGGGAAACTAAAACCCTTTACCATAGACCTAAGGGCTGTGTACGATTTCTTGTTATTTGCCAAAGGTTAGTATTGCTAGTATTTTGCAGACTCTGCTTCACTAAAATGCTAAATTAATCAAAATATATTATCATGATCATCATTAATTAAATTGGGAGAGGAAGATAGTAGCGGTGGCTCTATATTGTAATCCTAGCACTATGGGAGGCTGAGGCAGGAGGATTGCTTGAGCTCAGGTGTTTTAGACCAGCCTGAGCAAGAGCAAGACCCAGTATCTACTGAAAAATAGAACAATCAGCCGGGCATGGTGGCGCATACCTCTAGTCCCAGCTACTTGGGAGTCTGAGGCAGGAGGATCACTTGAGCCCAGGAGTTCGAGGTTGCTGTGAGCTGTGATGATGCCACTGTATTTTACCTAGGGCTAGAGAACAAGACTCTGTCTCACCAAAAAAAAAAAAAAAAAAAAAAAAAGCATCGGGAGGTAAGGAAAGAGACTAAAACCCAAACAAGCTAGTATCAGGAATTCATTTGAAAAATGGCCCCCAGGAAATATGTTTAGGTTAAAGTACAGTATTAGACATTGTAATTTTCTTTCTCCTACTCTGGATAGTGAGTGTTGGTATACACAGTGATGACTATGAAGTCCTAAATCCTCAATGGTCATTATTTCCCAGTAACAATTCAGTTCTGTGTACTAGACTGCATTCACTTGAGCTAGAAATTTTCCTTGGCCATTTAAAAATAATTTTCAAGAAGAATTGAAAACAACAAAAATGCTTTCTGTTCAACTTTTGGTTAAACAATTCAATTACCTACAATATCCTAGTCCCTAGGCATACTGGTTAATCAAGCTTTTACTGTCATTCTATAAACCACCTAGTAAGTTAATTAATTAGAGCAAGTCAATTGTTTGGCCAGTCTTGAGGTCTGTACTGATATAATTGCTTGGTTTTTATTGTTCTGCTTAGTACGGAGCAAAATTGCATGAACAGTGACGTGTTTATGTTTGGCTAAAGGCAGCAACACTTTATATATGGTGAGGATGGTCAGACTTTATCAGAAGTAGTTGAAGTTTCTATATGGTATCCTAATTATGCGATTTCCCAGTTAATCCAGTAAATGATTCTAAGACCACATCACCTATTTCTAGGAACATTTATTAGCCAATTCTCTTTTCTGGTCTTATTTACAATGCCAAGTAATAATCTAGCTGCCTCCATCTAGCAGATTTCTATTGTTGTGAAGGGAACAGTAAGATCTCTCTGTTAAGGAGAAGGAATTAGGGCTATTCATCACAGTATCTCTAACACAGACCATAGCATGTAGCACATAGTAGATGCTTCATAAATGACTAATGGACTAAACAAAGGATTACTTTTGAATAATAGGTTATTTTTGATGGTGGAGTAGTAGTTGCTCACTTAGAATCAGTTTTGCAGTTATCTTAAATTAGGTTCCTAAAATCAATTTTAGCCAAGATGAAACAGTATGTTATCTGAATGTGTTGGCAAACTTACCTCTCCCTTTCACTCTTGCTACTGGAAAGAAGAAAGTTGGCCAAATCTTTTATAACAAAAATTTCTTTCATAGTTAGACACACATAGTAGAGACTCAATTACATTTGTTTAATGAATAATTTGACAATAAAGGCAGCTTAAGAAATAAAGTTAGAGCCATTTTACAAATTTTTTTACTTTCCATTAGAAAAAAAACCCGATATATAACTTAGAATTAATTCAATGTAGACAATGACAAATTGGAGAAGGTATCCGCATAGAAGGAATGAACTGACACACTGAACAGGTGATTTTCTCTCAAATATGAATATGATTTGGCACCAAGTGAGGGAGCTGCCATGTCCATTTCCATAATGGAAGCCAAATATTTTCATAAGGGTATTCACATAGGCAATTTTTGGCCTAATTGCCATTGACCCTTGAACAATGTAGGGGTTAGTGGTGCTGACCCCCCATGCAGTGAAAAATCCATATGTAACGTTTGGCTCTCCCCAAACTGAACTAATTGTCTACTGTTGATAGGAAGCCTTATTGATGACATAAGCAGTCAGTTAACACATATTTTCTATATTATATGTATTATATACTATCTTATTACAATAAAGTAAGCTAGAGAAAACTAAATGTTATTAACAAAATCATAAGGGAAATATATTTACTACTCATTAAGTGGGAGTGGATCATCATGAAGGGCTTCATCTTACTTGTCTACATTGATCAAAGGGAGGGGTTGGTCTTGCTGTCTTAGCCGTGGCAGAAGCAGAAGAGGTGGAGAAAATGGAAGGGGAGGCCAGAGAGGCAGGAACACTCAGTGTAACTTTTACTAAGAAAAATCCACGTATAAGTGGACCGTGCAGTTCAAACCCGTGGTGTTCAAAGGTCAACTGTATTTCAAAGCTTCAAAATGCAAAAGTAGGATCAACACCATTTTATGTTCAAGTGGAATCAGCCAAGAGCAAAGATGTTTGTAAATCGTTGAAAGATAATTATCAATAGTGTTCTTCAGAAGTAAATGCAAATGTGCATATCAAGGACATGCTTTATGATAGTCTGTTGACTTACCCAAAACTGAAGTGCTGAAAATAGTCTTTATGTTAGAAGAGCTTGGTGTCTGCCTTGTCACCAAGTAAAGGGGAAAAGTCTCATTTTAACATCTACGGTGTTGACAATTGACTCACTCAACAACAGGTCCTTTCTGCCATTAGCAGTATGTAAGACAGGCCCTTTTCCCAGCATAGTTCCAGGGCTGGTCTTTAAGGACTTCATGTTTCCATCTTAGATCTCTGTGCCAAAGCATCTAATAAAGAATCTGGCTTTGTTTACCTTCAGTATATTCTTACTTAGTAAATTCATTGCAAATAAATTCTGAGAGACTTTCTATTTATTTCATAAAAGTGTTGGACAGTGTTCTTTTCCATCCTTTCTAACGAAGTCTTGGAGCCACCTCATCTGAATATCTAGTAAGTAGTTATGAATTTTTCCCATCTGTCACCTGTCAGCCAATTCCCTTTGACTTAAAGGGAAAGTAATCCTTTTTAGCTTCTAAAACCTATAGGCCATGTGTATTGACACTGTAAGTGAAGAAAGCATTTTAAAATGATTGAGAGTACTGTATGTTTTATGTCATATAGTTTTCTTGAAACAAATCTATGAAGGTGAAATAGCTCAAATATAATAATTACATTTGGTTGAAAAAAGAAAACCACAATTTGCTGGTAAGGGAATATCTGGCCCCTGAAGTGTGTTGAGTCCAATTTAAATAAGTACGAAGGTCAACAAGGAGTAAGAGTTTGAGAGTTCATATGACATACATGGAAAAGATAGTGTTTGATTTCTATCTTGAAATATACTAGAGTCTCTTGGATGGGGTTTACTGAAAATTAGTGGTTACAAAAGTCTCTCCTGGGTGATTTTAGACATGATCCCATGCTTATAGACTGTTTATATTAATTTATTTCTATCAAACTCATATAAATACTCTTATTGGCATCTCATCCTAGACAGCATTAGTTTCTCACTCTGGTGAGCTTCCTGCCAGGATAAGAAGTGGACTAGGTAGGGAGAAGCAAGGAGTCATGATAAAAACTATTTTTAGAAAAATCAAAGATTAGGAATATGATCTCAAGAGTGATACATTCGCAGACTTAGAGAAGAGCTACAAGTGATGCATGTGAAGAATAGTGTTAAAAATATAAAATATTCTCAGTGTTCAAATACCTAAAAGCTATTACTTGTACATAAAATGCTGGTAGTCGGTTTATGTTGCCATTCCTATTTAAATAAATGTTTTCCTAAATATATATTGTTTTAATTTAATTGTAAGTTGCTCTGATTAAGACCTACTGCACATTTTATGAAAAAGTCCAAAAACAATAGATACTGGCATGGGTGCATAGAGAAAAGAACGGTTATACACTTTCGGTGGGTCTGCAAATTAGTACTACGTATATGGAAAACAGTCTGGAGATTCCTCAAAGAACTAAAAGTAGACCTACTGTTTGATCCAGTAATCCTATTACTGGGTATGTACCCAAAGGAAAAAAAGACACTTGCACATGAATGTTTATTGCAGCACAATTAGCAATTGGAAAGATATGGAATCATTCCAAATGCCCATCAATTAATTAGTGGATTAACAAAATGCGTTATGTGTATATGATGGAGTATATATACTCCATGAAGGATGACTTAACGTCTTTTATAACAATTTGTATGAAACTGGAGACCATTACCCTAAGTGAAGAATCATAAGTATGGAAAAACAAACACCACACTTACTCACTATTAAACTGGAAACTAACCAATGAACACACATGTACATAGAGGGAAGTATAACTCCATGGAAATCAAACTTGGGGAGGGTGAGGATAGGTTGAGCAAACACCTCCCTAATGCGTACAACAAAAACTATCTGTATGATGAGCACACTTATAACCCTGACTCAAGCATTATAAAAGTGATTCATACAACCAAAAACATTTGTAGCCCCATAATATTTTGAAATTTTTTTTTTAAAAAAAAAACCACGTACTGCGCAGAAGATGTTATCTTCAGCAGGAGTTGTATTAAATTTAGTAACCAAAATAGGGTACATAATTGTTGGGAAGTGATTCTTTTCAGGTTTTCCTGTGTTTTTTTCTCTCTCCCTTCCCCTAACCCATTCCTCACTTTCCAAATCTGGAGGGAAGTTCTCTGAGGTGTTTTTCAGATCAGTCTTGCTTTTCACAGGATGTTTAGAAAAGAAGGTTAGAATAAGCTGAACACTGCAAGTTACTGGTGGTAGGAGAGATGGGGAATGTAGCCGATCGGAGGTATAGAGACTTAATGGTAAGCAGGCTGAAATGCATTGGTGCAGAAATCTGAAAGGCTTTCTACTATTTTGAAACACTGATACCAACATTTCCCTTTCTATTCTCACTCTCAGAATTCAATCTCCCCTAATAATACTTCAGTCAGAGAGTTGCCTTTGTTCTGGTCCCAAAACATGTTTTCATCCATTTCCCTAGCCATCCCGCCGACTTACCACATCCAACACTTGTTGTTGCCTATTAATTTTACCTACTTTATATCCAAAATTATACTCGGTTTCCTCAGTAACAGTTTCCTGAAGCAAAACCTACCACATTAGTACAAGTTGCTAATGCGACTAAGCTCAAATGTGTCCTAAGAGCAGCTACCAAACTGACCAATAAGGTTGTTGTGAGGGACAGAGAAGCAGATTTTGTCGATGACATAAAATAAATGCCTGAACTAACCAGCTCCATGGAGGTGTATTTTTAATTGGTAATTCAGGATTATGAAACTCAACAAGTACCTGCATTAATTTAATAAATACCAATATGGCTTGCGGGAGGAGTTCGAACTCTCAAGCTTTGTACTCAAATAATCTGTGTTTTGATGGGAGGTAGCTTTTCCTTCATTACCACGGCCCCCTCTCCCTCAACATACATTTTAATTGACTTTAATTAAATATGCTTCAGTGTAAAGAAGGCAAATTAGGGCAGAGTATTAAAAAATAGTACCAGAAATATTACAGTAAACTTTGTTCTAGAGCTTAGGCAGAGAAGGCAATAAAGTTCTAAATGGTATGTCCAAACTCTCCCTTCTCAGAATCTTCTTCGAAATGTTACCCATGTTAATGCCAACTTTCTTTAAACAGGTCTAGAAGTGGTACCAAGAGGGCAAGTTATGAATTTTGCACTTGGATTGACCTGGGCAGATTGGTTGATGCTGGTGAATTGGAAAGGGTGTACCAGTTTGGTATGTTTAGATATCAGTATCCCACAGAGAGTTAAAAACTGCCTTATGTAGTCACCAGTGTCTACACTTATGTTTCATAACCAAGGGTCTCTAGGAAACTTTAAAACTCAGGCACAATACATGGCAGACACACATACACACACACACGTGTGCACACACATGCAGAGAAACTTTCAAACTCTTTTTCAACCCCAGTGCAGGTTTGGATTCATTAAAGGTGAAGCAGGGCTTGAGCATCTACATTTTCAAATGTTCTGTAGTACATTCTTATGTACAGCCGAGCCTGAAAAACCCCTGGCCTAGACAATTCAATTTGCTCTGCAGTTTGATGTTGCGTAGGTGCTTTATTGTATAATAGATTTATTTAACAAATATTATCTGTCAAGGCATGGTTTTGAGTGTGCTACAATATTAACTCATTTATTCCTCATCCCAACCCTATGAGGTAGATATTATTATCACCATCCACATTTTGCAGATTGAGAGAAAGATAGGTACATAGCTTGTTCAAGATCACACAAATAAACTTCTATCTTAAGTATGAAGACACAAAAACAGTATCCTCTAGAAATGTATTGATGATTCTTAAGCTAAGTCCTATGAATATTGTGAAATAACTCCATATGATCATAACTTGTGGCATTAACCCATGTGAGAATTTACACCTTGGTCTGGTTTATGAATACTATGGAACACGTGAATCAACTTTTATTCCCTAAGTCTCCTCAATCAAGATGAATAGCTAAAGAGTAGGCTCTTCAACAAAACTTTGCTCTAGAAGAAGGGAAAGGAACAAGAAAATAGAAGTCAAACATATTGTAATGTGAACAGTTATTATGATCATTAAGGCATATGACTGTTGTTTTCCTTTCTTTTTTACAAATGAAGAGAAACCCTGTTCTTCTTGACCTTAAAATGGACTCCAAGAACATCAATGAGCAGTTTATTACTACCAAACGCAGCAACCAGAACTTTAGAAACTAGTCCATAAATTCAGTCTTCTGTGTTTGTTAATCCATAGTGCTGTACTTACCTTTCAAAACAATCTTATTAATAATGTTAAATCAAAGAGTTATCTAGATACAAAGGGGCCTAGGTTCCAGTGTCAGCTCTGGGACTAATGGCCTCTGTGTTCTCTCTCTTGAAGCCTTAGTTTCTTCATCTGTGCAATCAATGGGTTTGCCCTAGATGATCTTTCCAGGGTCTGTAGCAGCATTGTGACAGGAAGCTCATGGCTTCTGTTCCTGCCTACCTCCTGGGACCTATGAGTGAGCATTGATTAGAAAGAATGTAGTGCTCTGTGGAAGTCAGCTGACTTCTCTTACCAAGCAGAAATGAATCTGTCAACTTTCATTAGTTGTTGTCAGGTAACATCATGTTCAGTGATAGATTATACCAGAAGTAGTGTTTGGTTGACATTCAATTATACTGGGGTTCTAAAGAGGCAGCGCATTCTACTCTTTTCTAAATTCCTGATAATTTGGAATGCTGTAAAACTTGTAAAATGGTTGATAGGATCCAAGAAATTAATTGTTTCCAATGCATTTTAATGCTTTCATTTTAAGGCTATTGAAGCTGCATCTAGATTTACCATCAATAGAAGTGTCTTTTAAAATTTATCAAGGTCAGAAGAAAAAGGTTCCTGGAACACCTCAGTGTGCCAGTTGTAGCTTAGACTTTGTGCTTTCAGCCAGCCAAGTTGATCCTGGTCCTGTTGCTCAAGATGGCACAAGGTGAGGAGAGCTTCCTCCTAAGGAAAATGACCCCAAAAAGAGTAAGATTGGGGGTGGTGGTTACGAAGTGGGGGAGGCTTTTCTTGATTACCCTGACCCACAGTATACTATCTGGAGACAGAGGGGACAGCAAAGCATGACTGGTGAATCAGAAACGATGTTAATAATTACATGGATATTTTAGTGCTTACACAATAAAATCTACTTTACATTTATAACCACTTTTTAATATTTAAGTGAATCAGATTCATATTTAGTATATTCTATACAAAGAAATCAGAGCATTATGCTATATGGACTGGGGGTTTGGAATTATAGATGACTTTCTCTCTGTTATGCATTTATGTATTATTTGATTTTTATACAACAAATATGTATTATTTTTATATTGTATTAAAACACTATAGAGATATTTATTTTAAAAAAGGAAATTGGGGCTATTTGAGGGCTTTAGGGTAATAATTTTTTCTTCCAACAGTGGTTGAATTGTCATAGCCTTTTCTTTATCAGCTTTTTTGCTTAATCTAAAAGTTAAAAGCGATTATTCTCATTGGAATTGATTTTCTGTTTCTTATTTTACTTCATCAACCTTTTGATGAAGGGCCATTGAATAATTCAGGAATTCTCTCTAAGGTATAAAACAAGTCGGGATGGCTAACTCTGATTCCTTGGTCTATTGCCTGGGGTAGAAAGGGATCTGTGCAGCTTCTTTTCCTGGGAATAAAATGGCTTATGATTTTCTTGATGTGATTATTGCCTGATTTTTTCAAGAGTTTGTCTAAATTTGGCTTGAGAATCTCTTGGTCTTGGCAAGGCCAGGCTGAAGAGGCTATTTTACCAATTGGGGAATCGCAACTTACTAAGGCTCCTTATTATCTAGGCAAAAGCACAAAATCTGCTCCTTGCCTCTGGACTTGGTAGAGACTTTTTCTAATTAATACTTTATTTAGCAGCAGATGTTTGCTGTGTGCCATACTCCAAGGTAACAACTAAGCATAATCCTCTACCAGGATGGGCACCTGCACTCACCCCTTCAGGGTTTTCTAATTTGCTTAAGAAGGCCTTCCTTACCTTTAGATCTTAAGGCAGTCTATGTTCCTTTTCAAAATTGGCTTACTTCTTAAAAATGTTACTGTATTTTCTTACATTTTTAAAATAATAGCAAGTATATTTACCTTTTAAAAGATATGAAAGTTTATATAATGAAACATGAAAGTCCTCTTTGTATCTTCCCCATTCTCCATGGTCTCCTCAATGATACATCTCTCCAATTCCCTTTCTATGCATTTACAAACGTGTATATATAAACTTATATAATGTTTCTTTGTGTCCATTAAAATTTTCTAGGGTGTTCAAAATGATCTAAATCTATGCTATCCAGTATGATAGCCATTAGCTTCATGGAGTAGTTCAGCACGTGAAATGTGATTAGTGTGACTGTGATACTAAATTTTTAATTTTAAGTAATTTGAATTGGTTTAAATTTAAGTTTTTAAATGGCATCTCAATAGGAAAGGGAGAAGTGAAGTCTTCTATGTAGACAACATGACCATATATACAGAAAAACCCTAAAGACTTCACAAAAAAATTGTTAGAATGAATTAATGAATAAAATCAATTTGCAAGATATAAATCAACACACACAAAAATCAGTAGCATTCGTATACACTAACAACAGATTACCCAAGAAAGATATCAAGAAAACAATCTCATTTACAATAATATACATAAATAATACATGGGAATAAATTTAACCAAAGATATAGAAGATCTATACACTATAAACTATCAAACATTGATGAAAGACTTTCAAGAAGACACAATTAAATGGAAAGATATCCCATGATTATGGATTGGAAGAATTAATATTGTTAGAATGTCCATACTACCCAAAATGATGTACAGATTCAATGCAGTTCCCATCAAAATTTTTAATACCATCCTTCACAGACATAGAAAAAACAGTCGTAAAATTCATATGAAACTACAAAAGACCCAAAGCAATCTTGAACAAAAAGAACAACAAATCCAGAGACATTACACTACCTGATCTGAAAATATACCATGAAGTTATAGTAATGAAAACAACATTGTACTAGCATTAAAAGCAGACATATAAATCAAGGAACAGATCAGAAAGCCCTGAAATAAATCCATGTATTTATGCTCAACTGATCTTTGACAAAGATGCCAAGAACATACATTGCAGAAAAGGCAGTCTCTTCAATAAATAGTGTTGGGACAACTGGATATCGATGTGGAAGACAGTGAAATTTGACCCTCACACCATATACTGAAAATGGTTTAAAGACTTAAATATGAGCTCTGAAACAGTAAAACTACTATAAGAAAAACTACTATAGGGCAAAAGCTTGCTGACATTGTTCTGAGCATTTATTTTTTGAATATGAATTCAATAACAAAGAGACAACAAAAAGAAAAATAGACAAATGGGATTACATCAAACTAAATCTTCTGCACAGACAGTGAAATAAACCAAATTGAAGAGACAACCTAAAATTGGGAGGATTTATTTCTAAGCCATATATCTGATAAAAGGTTAATAACTAATATATGAAACTCAAACAACTAAATAGCATGAAAACAAATAAGCCAATAAAAATGAACAAAGTACATGAATAGACATTTCTTAAAAGAAGACATACAAATGACCAATTGATACATGAAAAAATGCTGCATATTGCTAATCATTAGGAAATGCACATGAAAACCAAAATTAGATATCATCTCACACATGTATGAATACCTATGATCAAAATGATGAAATATAGTAAGTGTTTACAAGGATGTAGTGACAAGGGAACACCTTTACAATATTGATGGGAATGTAAATTACTAAGTCATTATGGTAAACTGTTTGGAAGTTTCTCAAAAAACTAAAAGAAGAACTTTCATATAAACCATCAATTCTGCTTCTGGTTATACATCTGACCCTTGAACAACATGGGGGTTGGGGACACCAACACCCATGCAATCAAAATCTGCATGTAACTTTTGATTCCTTAAAATCTAAACTACCAATCGCCTACTTTTGACTGGTAGCCTTACTGATAACATAAATAGTTAATTAGCATATATTTTGTATGTTATATGTGTTATATACTATCTTCTCACAATAAAGTCTCTAGAGAAAAGAAAATGTTAATAAGCAAAACATAAGAGGATATATATTTACTGTTAATTAAGTGGAGAAAGATCATCATAAAGGTCTTCATCCTAATCATCTTCACACTAACAAGGTTGAGGAAAAGGAGAAAGGAGTGTGGGTGGGTTGTCCTGTCTGTCTTAGGGGTAACAGAAGCAGAAGAAAATCCCCATATAAGTGGACCCACACAGTTCCAACCCATGTTATTCAAGGGCCAACTGTATAACCTAAGGAAATAAAATCAGTATGTCAAAGAGACATCTTCATTCCCAAGTTCATTGCAACATTATTTATAATAGCCAAGATATGGAATCTATCTAAGTATCCATCAGTGAATAACTGGATAAAGAAAATGTAGTACATATTCACAATGGAATACTATTCAGCCTTTAAATAGATGGAAATCCTGTCATTTGGGAAAACATGAATAAACTTGGAGGACGTTATGCTAAGTGAAATCAGCCAAGCACAGAATGTCAAATAATGCATGATTTTACTTATATGTGGAATCTAAAACTATTGATCTCATAGAAACAGCAAGTAGAATTGTGGTTACTAGAGGCTGATGGGGTGGGAGATGGGGAATTGGGAAATGTTCTTCAAAGGATCTAAAGTTTCAGTTAGATACAAGGAATAAGTTTTTTGAGATCTACCGCATACCACAGTGAGTATAGTTAATAATATAGTATTATATATTTTAGAATGGCTGAGGTAATAAATTGTAAATGTTCTCATGACAAGAAAACTGTGTGTTTCAGGTGATGGATATGTTAATTAACTTGTTTTGATCATTCTACATTCTACATTGTGTGCGTGCGTGTGTGTGTGTGTGTGTGTGTGTATAATAACATCATATTGGATCACATAAATACATACGATTATAATTTGCGAGTTTACAATAAATGAAACAATTTAAAAATAAATGAAATTTAAGTTTTAATAGCCATATGTGGCCATTGGCTATCATATTGGTCAGTACAAATCCAAATAGCAGGAACCATAAACTCAGACAAGGAAACAGCAACAGTGTGAAGAATATACCTATGAGTATTAGGTTACTAGTGTTTTACTGTAGATGAATCATCTCACTTTGTCTTCTCAACCCCATGAGATAGGTTCTATTATTAATAGATTTTATTTGAAAAAACTTAGGCACAGAGATTTTAGGTAACTTGTCCAAGACAGAAAGTGTTGGATTCAAACCCAGACAATCTAGCTCCGGAAAGTACCTTCCTGAGCTTAAGCATGTGGGAAATCATGTGGTGATCTGGAAATGGCATCAGCTTTGGCAGAGATAAAACCAGTTCTGGATATTTATCCTGCCACTCTCCGAGACTCCTCAACTGTGTGACATTTAATAAGTCACTTAGCCTCTCTGATTTTTGGTTATAAAATATATGGTGCTTAAAATACTTTTGTCTCACTATCAATGTGACATACACTTTAAGACATCATGTGTACTTTCCTCTCTTGCATCCTTCCTATCAAATATGTTTGCTTTTGGGGGATAACTACCTATAGTTGGGTAGATCCTTGTGGGCCAGACCTTATTAACAGAATTCTAACCATCTGAGATAATTGAGTGGTAAGGGAGTCTCTGTAACTATTGAGTATAAAGCTAAAGGCAGGGAGCCATTTGGTCTGCTGGAGATGAACTGGCTAGTGTCTAGAGTTTGTAGTCAGACTATGGATCAAGTCCCAGTTCCAATGCTTATTACTTGTGTGATGTTGGGAAAATAACCTACCCTCTTTTTCTGTCAGTTTCCTCATGTATAAAATGGGCGCAATGTTATTGCCTACTTCATTATATTGTCAGGATTCAACGAAAAATTTGTGTAAAGTACTTAAGACCTAACGAATGGTATGCAGCATCTACTTCTGCTGCCACTGCTGCCATTGTCATCACTTCTATTAACAGCAGCAACTGTAGTAGCTCAATCACCACTACCCATCAGACAATGTATATGTTGGTCACTTAGGTTCTGACCTCAACTCTATAACACCCCCAGAGACAGGGGGCAGTTTTGCAAACTCTGCGTGTTTCCAGGGATTACTTTGTCCAAGCAGAGATAATCACAAGTCTTCTTACAGAGTTGCTGTGAGAATTAATTAGAAACACCCATTAATTCTCTTCGGTAACTAGGACATAAAGATCCATCCACTTTAAAGGCTTTCTTTAGAGTAAGTCCCTACAAAGGAGACAGTTTCTTTAATGTAGTGGGAGTCTCCTGACTTTAGATCATATAGGATGTCTAATTTCTCTACTGGGCCCTCTCTCCCACTTAACCTCATCCTCAATTATATGGTGTCTTGTAACATTTGAGGAAAGATAATATTTAAAGCCGATTTCCCTGAGATTCAGAGCTGGAGTTGCTTTATATTCTTGATTCTCCCTTAATTTTCTTAGCTCTGAAAGAAATGTAGGCACTTCTGCCTATGTGGTTTATTAATCCTGCCATGGTTCGATTGGAGTAATGCATTTTTGTAATACATCTGAACCGTATGCTCGTGACATACTCCATTCAATGACTCTTTCCTTAAGATCTACTGGAAAAGGGAGAGCCTGTTTAAAGACAGTTATTAAATGTTAAAATGAGAATGTTTATGAATTTCTTTCAGAAAAAGATTCTGTGTAAATCACTATTAATTCAGGCTAATTGTGGGAGAGACCAAGCTGAACTGCTGATGAATCTAAAACTGTAGAATCTGTGAAATGGAGTGCTTGGTGGGTGGTGATGAGTAAGATTCATGCTGGGCCTGTTTTAATGAAAGATAACATTCATTTGTAATTGTAATCACTGTAATAATAGAGTGGAATTAAAGTATTTGAAAGCACAGTTTGGTCTATTAAATAGTTTGAATATTCCTCCAGCATTTCTGTTTATGTTGTTAATTTGCTTAGGGAAGCCTTTCTTCACAGATAATGCAAGGTCAACTTAAGCCTAGCCTGGGTCCAAATGATCACAAAACTTAAGTTTATGATGCTGACATTAATGAGGATTTATTATAATGATAAATCTAGAAAGAGCAAAACCTAGAGCACAATATAGGTTGTTCTGTCTACTATTTGTTTTTTCCTATCATAAATTTCACCTTTATCTTCACTCTACATGTGACGTTGGGATTAGAACACTCTCCTGAGAACACCAGAAATAACTGTGTATTTTTAAATAGGAAACCACTTATTGGTGCCAGTTAATCTTCAATGAATGTAACATCAGTAAAGTAAGTAGATAATACAGAAATGTTAAATTTTATTGCTAATCTTAAATTCTGCTTTAGGGAGAAGAAAAACCTTAATACTACAGCTAAAGAGTCAAGTCACACTAGATTAGCACTAGTGTACATTAATAATGAAAATAGCTTAGCCTGATTAGTGTCACTTAAAGTTTTGTGAATCAGAGATATGGCCCTACAAATTAAACAGCTTGAACACTGGATAAAGAGTCTAGGGGCATAATTCTTATGTAAAAAGTTAAAAGCTTCATGTCTCTTCTAAAGGAAAATTTATCATTGGTATAGAATTACATACCATTGACTCTACAGCATGAAAAGGATGGAACTTTCCAGACCATAAAAAGTGTAATAAAGGAGCCACTAAAATTGATTTTTATTTAAGTATACTACCAGTGTTTTCTTCCTTAACTGGAAGGAGTGTTCTGTACTCTTCCAGCCTATTTTTAGCCATGATACTATTTCTACATGCACGATTAGACACTGACCCATTTGGGATTGTTTAAATGTCCCTATTATCCCCATCCTCAACTCTAAAACCTTTTTCAGCCTAGCAAGAGAAGAGGAAACATATAGAAATAAATGTGCAAAAATTTCTAAGATAGACCACATTGTCAGGTAGGTGAAGTGAGTCTTACTTGTGACTCTGCATGCTTCTACCTCTCCAACCTTGCCCAACCCTGACACACCCGTGGTTTCCCCTGGAGCCCAGGATCTTCTAGTGTAATGCCCCAAAGAAGCCTACACCCCACTTCCCCACCTCTTTTTCCATCCCTTACTCTGCCTCCATAAAAGTTACTTGTTCTGGGTCCATTTTCTCAGACCCCTGCTATCTTTCAAGTGTTAGTAGTGTTAGTAAGGGAAGTAGGGGGAATTATATTACCACAGCGAAAACAGTAGCCAGTGTTGAGTATAATGTTTGTTTTATTATGCTCCGGGCACTCTGCAAGCATTTTACATCCGGTACTTCATTTAATCCTTACTTTTACATATGACAAAATTGAGGCTTAGAAAGATTAAATGTCTTGTCTAAGGTCCCAAAGAGAATAAGAGAACTCACTCTTGTTTAATTCCAAAGGCCCAAGCTCTCAACCGCTACAACTCCATATTGCATTCTTAGTTTTAGGAAAAGCAATAAGAGTTAATATCCCAGAAAGTATTGTGAAAAAAGGCAAAATGATTGTTGTCTCCTAACCATTCATAGTTCATTATCGGACTAGCTATATTTTCCTATTTAAAAAGTAGGGGAACAGGGGAAGGTTCCATAAGGGGAGGGCAATAAAGAGACGAAGAAGAGGAGGAACAATTTACTCTGAGGCCAGAGTGGACAGTTTGCTTTAGTCAAGCACCCAAGCAGATAACTTATAGGTTCTCCTTGGTAAGGTGCATGCTACCCAAAGCTGAAGTGATGCTGTGAAACTGGCATGAATATTCCACGTCTCCCTTTCCCAACCATGCACAAGTTTTTAATCCAATCACTTGTGGCCAGTGCAGTAGTGATGGTTTCACTTAACACATGTAATAGCAACTTGTGTGAGAAAGAACAGCTTCATGACACTTTCCTTAAAAGTTCTGTAAGTGCAGGCATGGCAGGTCTCTGAGGTTATCTCAACTTTTCCTGGAGACCATCATGTAGAAATCTGTATGATCGTCTTAGGGCACAATCAATGGGTGGACAATATAAAAATTGGCGACATCTTCCAGATGACAGGAAGAGTGGCCTTTTATCAGGTATGAGTGTTCTTCCAACCCCAAGACTGTGCTGTGAAACATTTGCGGGTATGCCTCTGCTTCTTTCTAATTTCCAAAACTGGTACTCTCTTCCAGGTACAATCTGGGGTCTTAATGGTTTCAACTCCCATTCCTAATTAGCCGTGCATGATTCTGGCTCCCTCAATATAAAAACTCTTTTGTTTTCTTTAATATGAACTGTGAGGGCTTAGGATCCAGCTGGTCCTAGATACTTATGGAAATTATTCAGCTCTGCTGTGGTGGCAATTGCCTTTGCTGGTTGAAAGTTCTGTTTTGCTCCTCAACTGTGTTTGTTTGTGACTTATATTAATATAAATTATCTACCCTTGGAACTGCAGGTGATTTTAAGATAAAAACATTAGTAGAAGGATAAGTGGAGGCCACACCTTGTGAGTCGAACCTAAAGTAAATACGTTTGCATCTACTTCCTAGCCACACTCCAAACTTTCTTATCCAACTAACAGGCCCCTTTCAAAGATGGCCTGAAGCTTGTTGCAGAGACACTCTTGTCTCAAAGGTACACCTCGTAGTAATTTATCCATGAGTGGCCTTTGATGCTAACAATTTCTACTTCATGCGCCTTCTTGTTTTGTTATATTGCTAAATCACTGGAAATAATCCCTGACAAAGTTCACACACGTATACTGGCCTTAGAACAAGGAAAGCCAAGTCCATGGATACTAGATGTTACAGTGACTAACCTTCTTGGTTTGGCAAGAAGGATTGCTCTATGTTTATTTCCTGGAAAGCCTGTGTCCAGGGAAAGCTACAAGGCGAGTCAAGGTGATTAGTCACCCTACTAAATGTATGCTTTGACTATATGGTGTTATTAGAAGAACACTGGTCTCCGAATGTCTGGGCTTAAGTCCTACCACTGTCACTTAGTATTATTTTCACTATATCCTCATTTGTTTCTTTTAGCATTTATCAAAATTCGAACTTTGTATTTTGACATTTCTTTCTTTAATATTTGTCTTTCCTACAAAAGGGTGAGATCCATGAGTGCTAGAGTCATGTCTTCTTTGTTCTCCATTACAACTCCAGCACCTAATGCATCATGTTAAGTAGGCACTCAACATGTATATATTGAGTTAATAAATTAGTAAGCTGAAACTTCCATTGTCTTTCATTTTATTATCCATAATGGAGATACTTCTTACTTCAAAGAATTGAGATAATGTACATATAAAAAAGACAATATGTGTTTTGTAAACCATATGCAAAAGATTATTCCTAATGGTAATTATAGTGTGTGCTTGTAACAAGACCTGTCTTTTGAGTGCTAGACTCTTTCGATGTTTTATTTCATTTTATCTGTATTGTCCTTCAAATAGGTAGGTAGGTACTATCCCCATTGTAGAAATGAGGAAACTGTGATTGTAAAGAATTAGTGCTAACTACAATGTTAGAGGGCACAGTCCGCACGATTCTACTCGATTCGGACACCAACTGCAGGGTTGGATGGTTCCCGAAACCACCCTAATGTTAGGTAATTTACTAGAAAGACTCATAGAAATTACTGAAAGCTTTTATAGTCATGATTATGGCTTATTATCAGGAAGGGATACAAATTAAATTCAGCCAAGGGAAGAAGCTCATAGGGCAGAATCTAGAAGTAGCAATTGTGGAGCTTCCATTATCCTCTCCTTGTCAATCCAGGACACATTACTGTCCTGGCAATGCTATGTGACAGTACTCATGGAGTATTACCAACCAGGGAACCTTGCCTGATTCTTGTTGTTCAGAGTTTTTATTGAGACTCTGTTATACAGGCATGATTGATCAATTGCCCACATGGTTGATCTAAGTTTCTAGGCTGACTGATATGATGTGACCAAAGGCTCCTACCCTAAATCTCATTGTTACTATTCTTCTAGCTCTAGGCCCCCAGGCAAACAAAGATTACCTCCCTGGAGCTCAGGACAAGAGTAAGATTTCTTTTTGGACAAATTTAAATTCTTCCTTACTGAAAGATGCAGATAAGTGAATCAACTTGCCAAAATTGCACAGCTAGTACATATAAACCTTACTTAGCCTCCCTCTAGTGCCCATCCTTTCATTTTCCATTGTGTGCCATGTGTGCTTTATGAAAAATGTAGTGTTTATATGCTATAAAAGAATAAACCTCTCATATATAAAGAAGGCCTTGACTGGAGGTCAAAAAAAAAAAATAGGGGGCAGAAATTGTACCTTTTCCCCATCCACCTTTTCCCTCTTACAGCTCTGAAACTTGAACATTTCTTTATCCTTTGAAGCTCAACCTAGACCCACACTGGGAAAAATGCAAAATGGGCAAAAGGTAGATAGAATGTTTGTCTAGAGTACGCTTTTATTTTACCAACCTCCTCTCTTGTGTTCTGTAATTTATAAATACCCTTACATGTGCACATAAATGCACTCACAGAAATACATACATCTCAATTCAAAGGGCTCTATTCTCCATGGTATGATCTACTTTTAAAGTTTCATTTTAAGCGTTAAATAAAAGTTGACAATTCCTCCTGGGGCCATTTGCTTTCAAATATGAGCTTCTTGAATAAGATTGGAATAACCATAGCGACAAATTAATATCATTTGATGAGATTTCTAACAGGGATTTGTAGAGTATATAATCTTCCTGAGTCTCCTCAAAGCACATTATAATCAGCCATCCCGCACAAATGTGTGGTGCTACAGGCTGGAGAAGGGCGTAGAAAGATGGCATTTAATAGGAGAGGGAAACAGGGAAGGAAGGCAAGAGGGACACCCTGAAGTAATCTGTACCTGTTTAGAAGTGGGAAAATGCAATTTAAAGGGCCACATCAGGCCAGGTGCAGTGGCTCACGCCTGTAATCCCAGGACTCTGGGAGGCCAAGGCGGGCAGTTCCTTTGAGCTCAGGAGTTCGAAACCAGCCTAAGCAAGAGCGAGACCCCGTCTCTACTAAAAATAGAAAGAAATTAATCGGACAACTAAAAATATATGGAAAAAACTAGCCGGGCATGGTGGTGCATGCCTGTAGTCCCAGCTAGTGGGGAGGCTGAGGCAGAAGGATCGCCTGAGCTCAGGAGTTTGAGGTTGCTGTGAGCTAGGCTGACACCACAGCACTCTAGCCAGGGCAGCAGAGTGAGTCTCTGTCTCAAAAAAAAAAAAAAAAAGGGGCCACATCACACAGAATTTTATCCAAAGATTAAAGAAATCAGAGCAAGCCTAGAGAGGATTTTTTAAAAGAAGAATGCAATGCGTTTGAAACATTCAGTTCTTTTGTTGTCTTTCTGATTGAGAAGGAAAAAGAGTACATGATTACTACTAATCTACTACAGAGGCTAGCGATAGAAACACACTGGCCTTCGAGTCAGGCACACCAGAGTTTAAATCCCAACTCCATCGTTAGCTATGTGGCCATAGAAAGATTATTTACCCTCTCCAACCCTCAGTTTATTCACCTGTGTAACTTGTGCTAGTAATAAAACAAATTTCATAGGATAATTACAGAGATTAAGATAATGCATATAAAATGTTTAGTACAGTGTCTGCTACATTCACTAAATGTGACTCATAGTGGTTATGATGATAATGATACATTGTTTTGATCTATAAAATAGAGATAACTGTCCTGGTTTTATGAGCATCTTTTGCTATACTTAACATGATAGTATTTTCCAAACAGTGCATTACCAGGTCTTTGAGGTCAGTGTTGCCTATAATCCTTATTTCGCAATGGGTAGTCATGCATGCAAATCTGATGACTAGAGCATGTGCTGACCTGCTGTTCTCTTTCATGTGGCAAAAATGCTATTAATAGTAAGGATTTGTTATCCTTCTTCGTTCAATGGAAATATCTTGCATTATGGGGTCATATATCCAGCTTTCAATCCAGGGTATGCCACTTTCAATTTTGTTACCTATAGGAAAATACTTAGTTTTTCTGAGACTTGGTTTCCTTTTCTGTAAAGCAGGGGTAATAGCGCAAACTTACAAGTTATGTAAAGGACCTATCCAAATATATTACTTTCTTAGGCTCCTCAGTGTTTCCAGAGAGTAAAGAATGAGCCTCTTCATAAACAAATAGATCCAATATGTTTTTATGCAAATTACTTGTCAAACAAATACACAATATGTGTATGTATAAAAATATATACAGAACATTGAAAAAATTTCTTTCTCCCATCGAATGGTCTTAGCACAACCCTAGTTGAAATCACTTTACCATCAACCTTTTTTTGGACTCTCAATTCCCTATATCATTGATTTATGTGTCTGTCTTTATGCCAGTATTACACTGTTTTGATTACTGTAGCTTTGTAGTCAGTTGTGATATTAAGAGGTGTGATTCTTCCAGTTTTGTTTCCTTTTTGCAGATTGTTTTAGTTATTCAGCGTCCTTTATAATTCCATATAAATTTTAAATTTAGCCTGTTGCTTTCTGCAAAAAATAGGCAGTTGGAATTCTGATAGGACTTCCATTAAATCTGTAGATCACATTGTCTTTCAATCCATGAATATATTATGTCTTACAATTTATTTAAGTCTTTAATTTCTTTTAATAATGTTTTATAATACCCAAGTGTGTAATTCTTATACCTCCTTGCTTAAATTTATTCCTAAATATTTTTTCCATGCTTTTATAAATGGAATTGTTTTCTTAAATTCACTTTCATAGAATTCATTGATATTGTATATTTTTGAAAATCAATCTTTTGTCTTACAGTTTGGTGGAACTCATTTGTTAGTTCTAATAATTTTTAGTAGATATATGAGTATTTTCTATATATTTACAATATGATGTCATCTACATATGGATAATTTTACTTCTTCTTTTACAATCAGGATCATTTTTATTTCATTCTCTTGCCTAATTACCTTGTTTATCACCCTGTACTTCCAGTACAGTGGTTGAATAGAAGTTAGGAGAGTGGACATTCTTGTCTTTTTTCCAATCTTCAGGGGACCCATTTTAGTCTGATAGTAAGTACGCTTCTTTCTTTTTTTTTTTTTTTTTTGTGACAGAGTCTCACTCTGTTGCCCTGGCTAGAGTGCCGTGACATCATCCTAGCTGACAGGAACCTCAAACTCCTGGGCTCAAGCGATCCTTCTGCCTCAGCCTCCCGAGTAGCTGGGACTACAGGCATGTGCCACCATTCCTGGCTAATTTTTTCTATATATATATATATATTTAATTGCCCAGATAATTTCCTTCTATTTTTAGTAGAGACGGTGTCTCGCTCTTGCTCAAGCTGGTCTCGAACTGCTGACCTTGAGCGATCCGCCTCCTCGGCCTCCCAGAGTGCTAGGATTACAGGCGTGAGCCACCGCGCCTGGCCTCAATTTATGTTTTTATGGTCAATTTATTTTTGACAAAGATGCCAAATCCATTCAATGTGTAATAAATAATCTTTTCAAGAAATGGTGCTCGAATAACAGGATATCCGCAGCAAAAGAATAAATTTGGACCTCTACCACTCACCATACACAAAAATTTAATGGATCAAAGACATAAATATAAGAGCTAAAACTATAAAACTCTGAAAAGAAAACATAGGTGTAAATCTTTGTGACTGTGGATTAGGCGATGGTATTGTAAATATGACACTGAAAGCACAAGTAACCAAAGAAAAATATAGATAAATGAGAATTCATCAAAATTAACAAGTTTTGTGCTTCAAAGAACACTACCAAGAAAATGAAAAGACAACTCACAGAATACGAGTAAATACGTGCAAATTATATATGTACAAGAGTCTAGTATCCGGCATATAACAAGAACTCTTACAACTCAACAGTGAGAAAGACAACCCAATGTTTAAAAAGGCAAGGTATTTGAATAGTCATTTCTCCAAAGACGATATACAAATAGCCAATTAGTACATGAAAAGATGCTCAGTGTCATCAGTTATTAGGGAAATCAAACCAAACTACAATGAGATTGATTCACATCTTTTAGAATGACTATAATTTTAAATACGACAGAAGAAAAGTACTCGTGAATATGTGGAGAAACTGGAATCCTCTTGCATTGCTAATGGGATTGTAAAATAGTATGGCCATTGGGGAAAATAGTTTGGCATTTGCCAAAAAAGCTTAACGTAGAGTTATTGTATGACCCAGCATTTATGCTCTCCGATATGTACCCAAGAGAAATGAAAACATATATTCATATGAACACTCATACGTATTCATAGCAGCCTTACTTATAAAAGCTAGAAAGTAGAAACATCCCAAATGTCTATCAACTTATGAATGGATAAACAAAATGTATTACATCTACACAATGGATTATTATTCCAACATAAAAAGGAATAAAATATTGATAACATGCTACAACATGGAAGAACCTTGAAAAAATTATGATTGGTAAAAAAAGGCAGACAAAACTCCATATACTATCTTGAATCCTTTTATGTGAAATGTTCAGAATAGGAAAATACATAGAGACAGAAACTATGTTAGTGTTTCCCAGGGCCTTTGGGAGGAGGAGAGAATAGGCAGTCACTACTTAATGGTTATGGGGTTTCTTTTTGGGGTAATGAAACTATTCTTGAATTAAATAGAGGTGATACCCCCACAATCTTGTGACTATGCTAAAACCACTGAATTGTACACTTTAAAATAGTGAATTTTATGGTTTGTGAATTATATAGCAATAAAATTGTTAACTTTTAATCCAAAGAGACCTTTGAGAAAAAAGATTAAAACTGAGTCACAAAAAAAAAATAAAAATTAAGACCTAGTCCAAGTGAGTCAGAAAAACAAATACAAGCAATTCAAAAATCTACCGCTTGCCCTCAGTCTTACCAGGTGTTTCTATGACACTTTAAGCTGCCCAGCGGGTTTTTCACAAGCTGTAGCAATTTAAAGGTGTCAGGGTTCCCTCAGGATACTGGCCAACGTTCAGGCTTATCCAGACTGTGTGGACATTTTCTTTTTCTTTTACAACAGAAATCAGCAAGGATATCTAATTTCCAGAAGGGGAAGTAGGGAAAAGAGTAAAGTCATTGTATACCTCCAAAGTCAGCTGAGATGAAAACTTAGAATCAGGTTAAGCAACTTTCAATTTTCATCTGGATTGCATGTCTGTTTACTTCCACTTTATAAAATTCCCCACTTAGCATGACTGAAAAGCCTATTTAATCAGTTGTGCATACCATTAAAGTCCAAAAGTTTGACATGCATATGCTGTTTGTTGCCTAGCAGTAATTAACTGTAATTGAAAAATATCCTATTTTATGGTTCTCTGAGTTCTCTGTGATCTTTCCCCCTTCCTCCTTTCTCTAAATCTGACAGCTTTCCCATAACTCAATCCTTCCTGTGCCCCACACTCAGACGACTTTGACAGAAATATAAGCAATTTAGATAGAGCACCCATCACAAGATTTTAAAACTGGTAAAACTCCTCGTCTGGTCTATCTTTGAGATATGTGACTTTATGCCTGGAAATGAGGGAAGTAGAGCTGGGAAATACACTCATTACACAGAGGACAGGGGTTCTAATGTCTTCATTTTGTCCATCTCACCTTCTCTGTGAATTGAACACAAAGGTCATTCTGGAAAGATGTATAAAAAATACTTTTCAGATAACAAATGGTAGAAGATGTGTCTACACCTTCATCAGCGGCCCTTAGAGGTCAAGTATCCTTTGTATAGCTCACTGAGCATTTCTGAATTCTAATGTTATCTCCTTCCTTATTGTATGATACTTCTATATACCTCTTACAGGATTTTTCTTTTTTATTGGCCCTTTCAATTTCCTATTTTACCTCCTGCACTCAATTCTTATTTTCAATTTTTCTATCTCCTTTTCTATTCTCTCTTTCCTTGCTATGCTAGAGTGAAGTTTCCTTGGTAAATCACAGCTTATCATTGTTCAATATCTAATTTCTGGGCAAGATTTTCATAACTAAGTCTGTCAACTTTTCGTTTTTTTTTTTTTTTTTTTTTTTGAGACAGAGTCTCACTCTGTTGCCCTGGCTAGAGTGAGTGCTGTGGCGTCAGCCTAGCTCACAGCAACCTCAAACTCCTGGGCTCAAGCAATCCTTCTGCCTCAGCCTCCCGAGTAGCTGGGACTACAGACATGCGCCACCATTCCCGGCTAATTGTTTCTATATCTTTTAGCTGTCCAATTAATTTATTTCTATTTTTGGTAGAGACAGGGTCTCGCTCTTGCTCAGGCTGGTCTCAAACTCCTGAGCTCAAACAATCCTCCTGCCTCGGCCTCCCAGAGTGCTAGGATTACAGGCGTGAGCCACCGCTCCCGGCCTGTCAACTTTTCTTGATTAATCTCCTGCTTTCTGGCCTCACCTGTCTCCTCTTTGTTAACCCATAATTCTTGTCTGGATTCCCTTACTTGACTCTACTATTGCTCATAATCTACCAGGAAAAATCCCTATAGGACATCATTCATTTCGAGATGTTTTTGTCCTGCTTCAGAGTCACAGAAATTTGGTCATTTAAGTAAGGAAAACATATTTTAAAATAGTAACAGAGTGTCTGGACACAATTTAAAATAAGTCACAGGACAATTTCTGATCTTGTACTCCCCAAATATTTTGATGTGTTTTGATCTGCAGGCCTTCTTCATCCTGTCCACACTTTGTATGAAAGGAGTGTTTCATAAAGCATCAGACTGAATACAAGAAAATCAATAAGCAATCTGTGTGATAATTAATTAAGGTGCCAGAATGAATTACTGTTTCTTCCCCTTCTGATTTAGGTCAGAGTCGTGTTTGATTTGGGAAGTTGTCCATTTTCAATTATGGTTTTTTCTGTGTTCTTTTGATGTGACCAGAGTGAATGACTGGTAGAAAATCAAGTTATGGCAGAAAACTATGGGATAACTTTAACATGGTGAATGTGTGGTTTTTGTTTCCAAGACAGAGCTGATATCAGGTTTATGTAGTGTGGGACAAAGTTCTCTGTCCACATCTATAGACAAGGTATTGACAAAAAAGCAGCTTAGTTGTCTGTGCATTTTTCTCATTTTTCATATACAGTTATTTAGCAGACATTCAGGGAACAAATACTCTATGTCAGACATTGTACAGTTTGCTAGGGGTGCAGCTACACACAATAATGTCATCCTTGATTTCAGAGAACTTACAATCTAATGAGAGACCAACATCAATCAATGAGTCACACACATAATTCATTAATTATAATTTTTTTTAGTGTTACAAGGAAGGAGTATACAGCAGTCTCCCCTTATGTGTGGTGGTGCTTTCCACAGTTTCAGTTACCCATGGTACATTACAATAAGATATTTTGAGACAGAGAACACATTCACAATACTTTTATTATAGTATATTCTTATAATTGTTCCATTTTATTTTTAATCTCTTACTATATCTAATTTATAAATTAAACCTTATCATAGGTATGTTTGTATAGGAAAATGTTTGTATAGTGTGTATGGAGTTCGGTACTATCCACAGTTTCAGGCTTCCACTGGGGGTCTTGGAACATATCCTCTATGGACTAGGAGGAACTACTTCTCTAGCTGGCTTTTTCCATAACCCTAAAATTACTATTCAAACTAAAGCCAAGAAGCATCCTGAAAGCTTTCTGTGGCCTTCTGTATATCATAAAGGCCAAGGATACAAGTAAATCATGAATGAAGGGATTCCTTCTCAGGGATGTAATGAGAGGTCCGGGTTACTCGAGTTTCAGATCTCAGTATGAGGCAATATGCCTCAATCAAAGAAAGCTCATTACCCAGTGCAAGACTCAGCTTTCTTTATGCTTGTTTTACTTCGTGAGAGCTAATCCTCATTGAACATTTCCTGAAGACAGTTTCGTAATAATGATTCAGAACAGGCTATTTTGGTAGTTAGTCAATTCCAGGGTTGGGGGGCATGGTGATAGACCCAATTCTCTGGCAATGGGATGTCCTTAACAGAAAACACTTCTGGGTTGCCTGGTTTTAAAAATATTGGTTAAATGAAGGAACTTGGAGAACTTCAATAAGTGAACAGTTTCCTATTTATTGTGGATGATGGAGGCATCATCAGCCTGAAGGCAGTGGACCTAGAGCAGATCTCTTCAGGTATAAGATTCTGGGAACTTTGACTTCCTGAAGCTCTAGCACTCCTAGAAGAATAGCTGAATGCCACTTCCAATTTTCTTAAGTGTGCATTTAAACAGTACTTGCTGGCACCAATTTATTCTTAGCTCTGTGGGCCTTGCCGTATGTGTCACATACACGGGGACATTATTTATATTTGATGCAAGGGTCCGAGTCTAAAGGTGCTCACAGTTTTCATAACTCAATTTAGTGTAATTATACTCAAATTAGGGAATGAATAACTCCCCCTTTCTCTCTGCAATGGGCACTTGATTAATTGACTTAATAGTAAAAATGCCTTCTACACAGACCCAAGCTCCAATGGGCTCCCAAAAGGCTAGGTTTTAAATCTAGATAGAGTTTACTTGGCCCTTCCTCATTAAACAGGAATAAGTCAAGTTTAAACTCCAAGGCCTTTTTATATTAGCAAGGGCAGGAAAAACTTAAAGGAAGCAAAAGAGTTTACCTAGCATCTATGCCAGAAAGATGCCAAATGTTAGTTGACTGGTACACCTTTATGGGAGAGGATGCTACATTTTAATGGCTAGTCCCATTACATTAAAATTGGCCTGTAGAACCTGTTTGAGATCTTTTGTGGATAACATTTTTCAGGGTTCATTTTTCCTCTATTTACGTATTAAGCCTTAATAGTATCTACTTGGTCTGGGCTTTCATAAATGTTAATGATCTTGGGCATATTCAGCCATTTGTATAACCAGTGAATTACATATGTAAGTATATTTGTGGCTATCTCAGCATGAATGCATGTCTTAGTCCTTTTGTGAAGAATTTGGATATGTTAAAAAAAAATAGGAATTTGTAGAAATGATGCATCCCCTTTGACAGGTATATGTGGCTGACCCCCTTACACACTCTTAGAACTCTACAATCAGAAGTTTAAAGATATTGCTTCTGATAAATGTTCCCTCTGTACATGTATATTTAAGACTGGGGGTAACTGCTTTACAAAGAAAATATGTTTTAGAAAAGGTTGGTTTCAAAATGAACATTTTCCACTTAGTTTTCAGAGTCATAAGCTACCTGAGGGCAGGAACCAGAACTTTTTCATGTTTTAATCTTACATAGCATTGTAGCTCTGACACATAATATGTACTCAGTAAATTATATTGCATAGAAAAATTAAATATATTACAGTGCATGGTAGGTGGAGTATGGAGAGAGGCACTATGTAGAGAACCCCTATAGGGAATTCTTAGTTCCATCTAGTTTTTGAGACTTGTCATGCAGAAAGTGGCAAATAATACATTTTTAGCTTGGCTCAGCTTCCTAAAGCATCAGGTTTTATGTTTCTGATTGCATGTCACCCTCTGCTAATTTGGCTGACTAGTCTAACCCCTCACCCATACCAACTGCACTCTCTGCAAGATTCCAGTTTGGCTGTATGCCAGGCCAGGAGGTAAATAAAGGCAGATAAAGTTACGACATCCAATTTCCTCATCTCTTGAAGAGACTTGATTCTGACACTCCTCCCAAATCTCCCATATCATTCTCTTCCAGCCTGTGCAAAGATTCTGTTGCTGACAATCCATATCTTCTCAACTGACTCTCTGGTTTTTTAGCCACTTGTATTAGTCAGGGCTCCCGAGAGAAACATAACCAATAGTGTGTGTTTGTGTATATACGTGTATGCATATATGTACATATATAAAGAGAATTGGCTCATGTGATTATGGAGGCTGAGAAGTCCTATGATCTGCTGTCTGCAGACTGGAGACCTAGGATAGCTGGTGGTATAAATTTCCATCTGAGTTCTCTTACAAGACCAATGTCCCACTCAGCATTCAGGTAGAGAGACAGAGACAGAGAGAGAGAGAATTTTTCCTTCCTCCTCCTTTTGTTCTATTCAGTTCTCCAATGGATTGGAAGAGGAACACACACATTGATGAAGGCAATCTGCTTTACTTCTGATTTAAATGTTAATCTCATTCAGAATCCCTCTCACATACACCCAGAATAATATTTAAGCAAATATACTGGCTTGCCCTGGCTGATCCCGTCATGTTGACACATAAAATTAACTATCACCCATGATGTCTATCTGGGTCAAACTTATGGCCCCCCAACTCTCTGGCTCCCCTTTGTGAACTGACTGCCCCAGCATTTACCTAGTCTAACTGGAGTGACAACAGCTGACTTTCCCTCCAGCTCTGGCAATGACTGTGCCATCCTAACAGTCTTAGTAATTACGGTCTTCTATCCGGCCTACCTAGAAAGAATTTTAACAATTATTTAATATTTTTAAATGTTTGAAAGGTATGACTAAGAAAGGCTGGTGGATGATTCAAAAGATTTAATCACATTCTTCTTTTGGTATAAATCCCTTCGAATTAGACCTCCCTGCCATGCCTCATCTAAGGGATATACTTCATTTCTCTGTTCTCCTAACTTCCCACCTCTAATCCATATATAGTTTTGTCCTGCCTCTTCTACTTTGTCAGTCAGTATGCTGCGGTAGTTAGGAGCACAGGCCCTGGAGTTATATGGCCTGGGTTTGAATCATGGAACGAAGGTTACTAAACCTGTGTGTTTCTCAGTATTCTTACATGTAAAATTAGGATAATGTAGTCATCTTATAGGGGTATGAGGATTCAATGAGTTAATTGATGTAAAGTGCTTAGAGCAGTGCCTGACACATAGGTCACATTCTGTGCGTGTTACTTCTTGTTATTACCCCCAAAATAAAGGCCAGATCCTTCTGTTTCTTTTTCCCTCTTCACCACTGCTATAATCCAAGTCACTTTTACCGTTTGCCCAAATCCACTCTCAGCAGTGCAGCAAGTGTAATTTTAAAACATAAATCCTATCAAGGTATTCTCTCATTTAAAAGTTTCTGGTTGCTCCCCTTCACACTTAGAATAAAACCCAAATTTGCTTCCCTGTTCTGTAAAGCCTTATGATCTAACGCATCCTCCCTCTTAGATCTCCTATCCAACCACTCTCCCCCTTCTCTGAGTACCAGCTCTGCTTGCCTGCTTGCTGGTACTGCAATTACACAAATGGGACCTGCCTTAAAACCTTTGCACAGGTATTTCCTCTGCCTGGGACAGTCCTCTTTCTGAACTTTCTGTGGCTTGGCTCCTTGTCATTTATCTTCTGGGCCATGAAATCTGAAATAGCTACCTGGGCACTATCTACCCGTCAGCCTATTTAAATTATTTGCAGAGCACTTATGACTCTTTTTTTTAAAGCATTCTTTCAGAATTGAGATTTTATTGGTTGTATTAAGGGTCAGTACACAGACATTATAATTTGTATACAATTCTTAATAGATGTACTTAATATATAAAAAAGCATGTATTGTAATTCTTTTTTAAACAGTCATTCCAGTGTCTTTCTAGCTTAAAATTTCGAGGCAAATTTTCCTTAACAGGATATCAGATACCAATATCTTCAAATGTTGATAAGCTGTTACACGTCCCAACAAGTTAATAACATATACTCTACATTCTCAATTTTTCAATCTTTAACAACACATTAGCAAAATTATTAGAAAAACAGGACCACCACAACAAAAGATGATGTTACAGATTGTACACAGTGCTGACAGAGTGAGCCCTCATCAAGCAGTGGTTTTCTTTGGGAAATAATTCTACTGAAAAACACAGGAATAGAAATAATTTAAATTTTTCAGGACATTAAATAGAGGCATGTGACTCCACATTGCCATTTAATATGTTTTGTTTCATAGAATATAAAAACCAGCTCCCCCATCTTTGGAATGTTAAGATGACACTCAAGACAGTCAAAGCTTCCCATAAATGAATATCCCACAATATTTTTTTGTTGTACCAAAAAAATAAAGAAAAACAAATAACTACATCTCTTAAAAATACATCTTTACACAAAAATTGGAATGAGGTGGGATTCCCTCCTTCTTAAAAATGCTTTTAATGATACTAAAAAATTTGCATTTATAAAATAGTTAATAAAAGTATTCCTCTCGATTGTATAAGAAGGAAGACAGGGACCATTGATAAGACATGGTATATGATATTAATCAGACTTGGTTTCCTTCTCTCCTGCTTCAACTGAGGCTGGACTCTTCTTGGTTTTAGTTTCTTCATTTTCTGCAGGTAAATCTTTAGTTTCTTGGTTAGCCACTTTGGCCTGTATTCCCTTTGCTCCCCTTTTCCCTTTTGTTTTGTGTTTTCTGTTTAAAGATTTATCCTTTCCTGCTGCCTTTTTTTTGTTGTTGTTGGCTTCGTTTCCACTTTTGCAAGGGCATATGTAGCTGACCACCTCACCGATCTCCTCTTGGGCTTTCCTTCACCACTCCTTCAAATGAGCTCACCTTGCCCTTAGGCATCTTGTTGGCAGGGAGACCTGGGTACTGTCCTGTACAGAGGAGCCGCTCACTGCTGCTTGTCTTCCCTCTGCCACCAGAGCTGCTGAGGCCCACAATCAGGGATGATGGGAGAAGCTTATGACTATCTTACAGGTCCTAGTTTGCTTATTTTTGTTTGTTTGTGGTCTGTCTCTCCTTACCAGAATGTAAGGTCCCTTAGAACAGGGTCCTTGTTCACACTTGACTCAATAAGTATTTATTGAGGGCCTACTATGTGCCAGACACTGTTCTAGGGGCCCTGGAAATATGGCATTATAAAACACAAATAATAATCACAGCTCTTCTTGGAGCTCATTTTCTAGTAGGTGTATAGACAATAAGAAAATAAGCAATATACTAAATCATATACCAGATGGTGAAAAGCAGGATGGGAGGGTAATAAATGTGCAATGGTGATGTTTGTGGTAGTAGTGGGGGTGGGGGAGGGTGTGCGTGGCAATTTTTTTTTTTTTTTTTTTTAGACAGACTCTAGCTCTGTTGCCCGGGCTAGAGTGCCATGGCGTCAGCCTAGCTCACAGCAACCTCAAACTCCTGGGCTGAAGAAGCAATCCTTCTGCCTCAGCCTCCCAAGTAGCTGGGACTATTGGCATGTGCCACCATGCCCAGTTAATTTTTTCTGTACATATTTTTAGTTGTCCAGATAATTTCTTTCTATTTTTAGTAGAGATGGGGTCTTGCTCTTGCTCAGGCTGGTCTGGAACTCCTGACCTTGAGCGATCCTCCTCCCTTGGCCTCCCAGAGTTCTAGGATTGTGTGGCAGTTTTAAATTAAAACTATAAGGGAAGGCCTCAATGATAAGGGGACATCTGAGTAATCACGTGAGGGTGATTGTTGGAGCCATCTGTATTTTATGAAGAAGATTGGTCTGATTCAGGGAGAGGATAGCAAGTGCAAATGCCAGAATATGCAAGCAAGCATAGCCTATTCAGAAAACAACAAGAACCCCACTGTGGCTGGAGTGGAGTGAACAAGCAAAGCTAGGAGTGTAGGAGGTGAGGTCAGAGTGGGTAATGCTGGAAGGGGTGGCCAGATCAGGTAGCTCTGTGGTTCCCATCCCCAGTGCGTTGACCAGTACAAGTCTGTGTCCTGTTAGGGACCAGGCTGTGGAGCCCCGGTCACCCCCACCCCCGGCATCCCTTCCAGTCCATGGAAAAATTGTCTTCTATGAAACTTAGGAACCAAGAGGCCTCACAGCAGAAGTTGAGAGGCTGATGGGAGAAAGAAGCTTTATCTGTACAGAGGCTCCCCATTGCTCACATCACTGCCTGAGTTCCGTTTCCCACCCCCTATCCCAGTCCATGGAAAAATTGTCTTCCTTGAAACTGGTCCCTGGTGCCAAAAAGTTTGGGGACTGCTGACGTAGGGCATAGTATGTTATGGAAAGGTTTGTAGATTTTCTTCTGAGTTATATGGAGTGCCAGTGGCTCGATTTTAATAGAGGAGTGATATTAATATATGTTTTAGAAATACCAATTTGGCTCCTGGATGGAGAATCGACAGTTAGAAGACAAGGGCGGAGGCAGAGAGATCAATTAATAGGCTGCTGCAATACTCCAGAGGGGGAAATGATGGCAATGTAAACCTGATACCATGGAGGTGGTGCAAAATAGATTCTGCATGTATTTTAAAAGCACAGACAACACTATTTGCTGGTTGGTTGGAATCAGGGATGTGAGAGATAGCAGTAAGAGATGATAGCGTGTATTTTTGGCCCAAGCAAATGAAAGGATGAAGTTGTTCCTTACTATGATGAGAAAGATCGTGAGAGGTTTCTGGGGTGGAAGAATTGGGAGCACAGTTTTAAATGTTTTCAGTTTGCTACCTTTTTCACATCATTTTGATATACAAATTAGATGTCTTTGCTGCCTAGGACAGTGCCTAGCATGAAGTCAGTACTCAAAGAATATTTTTAACTGAATGAATTAATACCCTTTAAGTTCCTTCTACCTCCTCTCAGTCACAACCACATCATCTTACCCAGTCAGTTTGCTCCTTCTTTATGATGGATTTTCAAATTTGGTGTTAAGGGAGCCTGAAGAAACAATTTACAATTTCCTTTGACCTCTTTCTAAAATGTGTTTACTTAGTCTCGCACGTTTTCTATAATATTTTTTGGGAGTATCAAGAAGGCCCTGTTTGCTCTGGTTTCCCATCTGTGGGGAAGAAAAACAGCCAGGAAGCCTGTTATTAATCTTGTTGCATCAATACTTACATTGTAAAACTTATGCCGCCATCTTTCATTAGTCACAGAGAAGACTAATTATACTAACTAGACTAATGAACTGAGTATGCAAGTGTTGTTGTAATGAGATGATCTTCCCAACTTTCCCCTGCAGTCGTATAAATGCCTCCCTAATCCAGATTTTGTAGCAAAGCCAGAAAATCCTCACAGTTCACTAATGTTAAGAAATGTATATGTGTGGGCCTATGTATGCATAAATACAGGTAATTTCGGGGGGCATGTCCACTCATCTTTACAACGTGATGGTGGATAAGGCAGAAATTGGATATCTAATGTGCATAAGTGTTTTCTAAGAGCGGAATATCTGAAAGGAATTTACCATCCAGCAGTAGCAAAGACAAGTCCTTACAACCTGAAGGGGGCAGAGTGAACCATGATGAAGATTATTTCTGCCATCCTGAGGGTCAGCTGGAGGTCAAGAGTGTTAAGGATTCCTTAATAAAAGACAAACAGTGAATTATTCTGTGTATAGCAGTTTTCAGCTGCCTGGGTAAAAGTCTACTGCGCTGGCTTCCTTTCCTAAAGGGATGGCCTTAATCACTAGAAGATACCTAGCAGCTCCAGTAACTGCAGTGACAATAGTGAGAAGTTGGCAAACATTATTTCTGTCAGAGAAGAGCCTCAGCTTTAGGGCCTCTCTCTTCCTTAGTGATTTCTACTTTAGCTGAGCATTGGGGACTCAACAGAACTGCTAGACGTTTCTGAGCCCCACCCCAGCTGTAGGCCCAGAAAAGGGTTATATGCCATTAAAGGCAGGTCATTTGCTGTACCTATTTTATCTCCACAAAGCGGGGTAATTAGGGTCATCATCTCCCTTTGAATACTGTGCTCTGTTTTGGAGAAAAGTTCAGAAAAACCCCAGTGAGGAAGCTTTAGCAGATCGTGGAGGTCAGGAGTTACTTTGTTCTTGTTTGTGTGCACGCACTTGTGAGTATGTGTGTGCGTGCATGTGTTAGTAGGAGTGGTGTAAGATCTAAGAAATAAATTTTAAAAATATAAGAATTGGAAAGTAAAAAACAAATTTATTTTGAAATCTGGTGAATAGAACTGCATGGACAATAGATGTAAGGTGAATATCCTATCATGGCCAATCTAGGACTAGAGTTTTTAGTTGAATTCTGGAACAACCAGGGGACAGGAAGAACTCACTGGCTCCTAGGCAATGGTCATTGGTGCCAGGGAAAGGGAAGATTTTTCTCATTAATTCATTGATTCTTCATTCATTTAGACATTCAATAAACATTTATTGACTAGTCATTCTGGGCTGTAATTAGGGCCTTAGTGTACATTGGTGAATCAAAGAGACATGGCCTGTTCTCCTGGAATTCACATCCTTGTTTTTAAGATGGACAAATATGCATGGAAAAAAATATAAAAATCTGTGATAAATGCCTTTCAATGTTGACCATGCAACAGACATTGCACCCAGTCGTCTAATCTTGTTACTGCAAGGCGTGGATGGACCCAGTTCACTCTCTAGCACTTTTACATTACTTGAAACGATCTTAATTCTTATATATTTATTTCCCATTCCCTCCAACTATATTGAAAGCTCTCTGAGAACAGGTCTTGTTCATAGTCGTATGTCTCGTTTACTACAGTGTCTTGCTCAGTGCTCAATAATTACTTACTAGGTGACTGAATGGATAAATCTTATGTTATCTTCATGTTAACGCTGGTAGATGGGAAATACACAAATTATTATACCCATCGTGTAGATAAGGACATGAGGCTTTCAAATGGATCTGGACTTGGGAATCAGCATCAAATCAAGATAATACTATTAATAATAATGATAATGGTTACTGGAAGCTTACTGTGTGCCAGGCAGTGTGCCATGTTCCCGAAGTGGATCATGTTACTGAACCCTCACAACAATTCTGTCAGGTAGGTACTATTATTATCCCCTTCACATACCTGAGAAGTCTGAGTGACTCATTCAAGATCAAGGAGGTGACCGTGTTCCGAATTAATTTCAATGTCTTTTTTCAAGGCCTCGGCTCTCTCCACTACACCAGGGTGCTTGCTTGGGCTTTATCGGTGCTATAGGAGAATGCCAGTCATTGTATTTCTGACTTACTTCACTGTCATGTGGGCTCATTGTTTTAGTTTGAGTACAAAGGAGGAAATTAGAACTGGAAAGGAAAGTTAGTTCTTCAAGCTTACACAGCGTTTCATGGCAGAGCCAAGGCCAGAGCTAGGGCTTCTGACTTCCGGGCCAGTTTTCTTTGACACGACCATGTCATCTCATCCCTTTTCTCAGTGGCTTTTAAATTTAATCTGTCCTACAGAAGTGTGCTTTCTGTATGGGGTTACAAATATTTAAGGGTCCTTGTACTTTCAGCACTGTGAATCTAATACATGACAATTGTATATATCTGAGCAGCCTCCAATTCCATATTTCCTGTTAAGAAGGAGGAAAATGACCTGAACAAAGTAGAATCTCGGATCTTCTCAGCCTGAAAACCTATCCTCAGCTTTATAGTCCCCCAAATAAGTTTATAGCCCATTTGTGGGAGAGAAGTAACCCAAAAGACCAAAAATAAAAGTACAGGATATAAAGATAGCTAGGGAGAATGAACTCACTAAAATTTCACCATCACAGATACAGTGAGCTAGCAACCTTCTATTCAGTGTGGATTTGAGGAGTCTCAGTGCATGAAAGTCTCATAATTTGCTCTTTACAAATATTGTTGTATGACTCATTAAATTTGATAATATAAGAATATCTGGAATAAGGAAATATAAAAAGGTAATCGCGACAACTGTTTGCCACCAGTTCATTTGTTATTGTAACTGTCACGTAGAACAATATGAAGAAATGTGACATAGAAGAACTAAGTTCAGATGAGACAAAATATTCACGGTTAACAGCTTGGCCACTGGAGTCCTTCCACCTGCCTTGGAAGCCTGACTCTCTTGTCCACTAGCTTTGCAGCTGTGAAGGAATCACTTTATCTTTCAGTGCTTCAGTTACCCAATCTCTAAAATAGGGCTAATACTAGTACCTACAACTTAGGGTTTCTGTAAATACTCAATGGGATTATATCGATAAATGGCTTAGAGCAATGTCTGTCATGATAGTAAATGGTGGTTGTTGTTATAAGGGAAGAAAGGTCAGGAAATTATAATGTATTTCCTTATACTATACCATGTGATTCAGTAAATATTTATTGATCTCTTCTGTGGTCCAAGCGCTGTGCTGGGCAGTGGAGAGATGGGTGAGATGCATCCCTTGCTATCAAGGAGTGTCCATTCTAGGACAGAGACTCATACACAACTGACTGTTATGACCTGTCTGTTCTCAGGAAACATTTCCCAGCACAGGCATTATTTGCCATCATTTATCTCCCTCATTTATCTCCTTCTCTTTATCACCTAGCTATTCAACATCCAGAATGTTAAAGACCAGATGGTGTTAAGCTGCCTATTTTAGGACTAGTTGTAAAAGTTCATTCCTTATCTTACATTTAACTTGGTTCTTAATGAGAAAACAATTCACAAAGCATTTATGTAGTACTTACTCTTAGTGGGTACCTTGAGAAAGTTGTAAAAAGGAATGCAGCTATGGGGCTTTGGGGAAAGCACCAGAATTGAAGTTAGAAAATTTGAGTTTGAATCAGGGCTTTGCTGCTGACCACTTAAGTGACCTTGGATGAATCACTTAACAACTGTGTTGCTGGGAATATGAAATGAACTGAAAATGGGAAAACAAGTTGCTTTCAAGAATTTTCCATTCATTCAACCTTTCATGCATTTAGTATAAGACATGGCAGTCTCTGCTTTTAATGTACCCATTCCCTTTGAGAATATTTAGAAAGACATAAAAGGCCATGTCTGGCTTCCTGTCCTCCTAATGCCCTACCATGCCACCAAAATTGACTTTTGCCAAGTTCACCAATGACTTAATTGTCAATAAATCCAATAGTTACTTCTTAATTTTGTGTAACTTTTTAGCAGGATCCCCCATAGTTGATCACTCTCTCCTTCATACAGTGTCTTCCTTGGGTTTCTGTGATACACTCTCCTGGATTACTTAGTAGCTGCTCTAAGTCTACTTTTTTAGCCCTTCTTCTATTATCTAAAAGTTATATTATAGAAGTCCTCAAGTCTCAGTCCTGTACCCTCTTTTGTTCTTACCAGTCTACCCTCCCTACACTTGAACTACTATCTATTTATAAATCGACCCCAAATCCATTTATCTTTAGCCTTGCTCTCCTGGGTTCTGGACCCACATAGCCAACTGCCTTGTTAACATCTGCATCAGGATATCCATGTCCTACAGGAATCTTAAAGTCCACGTGTCAGAAGATGAATTCATTAACTCCCTCCCCTCTCTCTGTAACCCATCCTGTTCCTCCACAAATTTTTCCCATTTCAGCAAAGGGTAAGAATATCCACTGATTAGTTTAAGCCAGAAACCTAGGCATCACTCATGACAGTGCTTCTCCTCATCCCTCCCATATCTAATCCATCAGCAAGTCCTTTTATTTTTTACACCAAAATATACCCTGGCTTTGTTAAAGTGTCTTAATTCTCTCTGCCATTACCCTAGTGTAAGCCTTAGTTGAGTCTGGGCTAGGCCACCTGAAATATTCTCTTAACTGAATCCAGCACATGTACTCTTGCCATTTGCCTGAATGATGTCTAACAAATGTAAATTTAATATTTTCGCATCCATGTTCAAACCATTTTAAATAAATCCCCATTGCCCTTAGAATAAAGCCCCAAATCATTACTATGCTCTAAAAGGCCTTGTATGACCTGACCTTTGTCCTTATCTCCAAACTCATTTTCTACCTTTCTCCCATTTACTTTCTCCTTACTCTACAAACATACTGGGCTTCTTGTCTCAGTACCTTCAGGCATGTTTTTCTCTTTCCCTTCCTCATATTTCAGGTTTTAGTTCAAATATCACTTCCACCAGGAAGCTTCATCTAACCAACCGTTGCTCTCAGGCTAGCTTCATCTACCTGTTTTGTGTTCCATAGAAAGGTTCGCTTTCCCTTTTCTCTACTCAGAACCCATTTAATTACTTGCTCAATCTTTTTCCTCTTCATATACTACAAGTTTCATAGGGCAAGAACTGTGTCTGCCATATTCACTAAGCACAATACCTGACACATAGCAGATACCTATTAAAAATGAATCTTACACAAATGTTCATAGTAGCATCATTTATAGTAGCCAAAAAGTAGACACCACCCACATATCTGTCACTTCATGAGTGGATAAGCAAAGGTGGTATATCCATACAATCAAATATTATTTATCCATGAAAAAGAATGAAGTATTTATTCATACAACATGAACGAACCTTGAAAACATATGATAAAGAAGTGATAAACATATGATAAACATCTGATAAAAAAGACCATACATAGTGCGATTCCATTTAATAAAACATGTCCAGAACAGGCAGATCCATAGAGTCAGAAAGTAAATTAGTGGTTGCCAGGGGCTGCAAAGAAGGGGGAATGGGAAATGACTGCCATCAGGTATGGGATTACTTTTTGGGTAATGAAAATGTTCCAATATTAGATAGTGGAGATGGATGTACAACCCTGAGAGTATAGTAAAAATCACTGACTTGCACACTTTAAAGGTGTGAATTTTATGATATATGAATTATACCTCAATAAAGCCATTAAAACATCAATGAATCAATATAAACAATATAAAAATATATCTGCCAACGTAGAATAATCCTCAATGATTTTTAATTTACTAGAGGGTAAAGAAACAGGAAATAGTCCAGCCTCATCTCATCAATTGGACATAGTCATTTCATGTCTCTCCTTTTACCTGCTTGGGAAGTGGCTAATGGGAGAAAAAGCATGGGGTCCTAAATTTAAAAGGACCTCAGAGATTATGTAATTGAACTATCTTACTCTACATAGACAAAAAGGGACATGGAGTGGAAAAGTGACTCTCCAAGTTCACACAGCAAATTAGTGACCAGATCTATACTAAAGCCTTTGTCTCCTGAGTCTCGTTTCAGGGTTCTTTCCATTATACTCAGCCAAGTCAGCCTTCTTAAGGGTTTTCCCAGAAGCCCTTCACAACTTCTGCTTACAAATTATCATTCACCCCTGTCTGTGAGAGAGGCTTAGAAATATAGTTTCTGCTAGTAGGGAAGAAAGGGAGATTTCTACCACAGATTCTTTTGCTGAAAATTTTGGATAGGTCAGTATTTTGATCCAGAAGAATCTAGTGTTCTCTCAGGTTACCTCTTAAATCAGCATAAACATTTCAAGTAGAGTGGGAATACCATAGCCACACATGGAACTCCTTTCATGATAAACATCTCCAGCCTCAGTCAAGAGGCTCAGCAGTTCCTGAGTAAATTGCATTTGACAGGGACTGGCTGCAAGCCATTACTGGCTCAAATGAATGCAACTTTACTTGAGAAACAAATCAAAGCAACACTCACTATCCTGGAATAAAGAAACATAAGGTGAAAGATCCTTTTAGAATGCAAATTGCAACCTGCTTTGTAAAAATACTGAGCAACTTTTCTAGTTGTTTTTTGTTTTTTTTTAAATAAAAACTCAAAATGTTTTCCTACATGTTCTTTGCTACATCTAATTACAGTGGCTTATGGAAAATGGTTGACAAAAAGGGACAATACTTTTATCGAAAATTATGCTAGAATGTTACAAAAAATGGCAGGAACTTAAATCTTTTTTAACCATTCACTTTACTCTTGACTGTGGTAGTTTTAGTAAGCTGTGATTAACAACATTTTCCATGTTTTTCTGTTTGTTTTCTGTAATTATTGGAAACAATCTCTTCAAAGTAAAAATGTTTTGGGAGGTCTAGGTTACAGAGGGTACACTGGCCTCTTCTCTTATAGTTTACTACAACTTTTCCCCAAGGAAATCTATATCAGTGGCACTGAAAATACCTGGAAGCTTTAAGTCTCGAGGACAAAAAGGAAAGCGTGGTCACTTCTTCCCTATATTCTAATAAAGAAATGAGCTCTGCAGAATCACTTTACCTTTTTTGACTTAGTTTTATATGAACCCCAAGAGTCATGTAATATTTACCATTTGCAGGACAGAGTAAACAATGACAGCAATTTCTCCAGATAAGTTAATTATCTGTCTTGAAGAACGCCTCACTTTTGTTGATCAACTAATGATATTAGATAACATGGGCTGTTTCCAGGCATTTTAATGAGTACCCAGGCAATGGCAGTCTTCAGGAAAATATTTCTGACTTCTAATTAACTTAAAAAGTTTCCTTGGGCATTTTTTTTTTTTTTGGTTGTTGTTTTGAAACTGAGAATGAGGGAAGGAAGCAAATTATATGGTACAAACTTAATACATTCTTTCTGAATCTCTCTCTAGATGACATAAATTAATGGCTGGTCTCATTTTTCATGCTCCCATGCATGAAAAGAAAGAAATTAAGACGGTGATGCTCTTTAACTATTATAAGAGGAATTCATCTTTGATCAGAATTATCCAGGGCTTTCCAGCTCTGGCATCTATGTACTTTACTGAGACACCCCTGGGCCAATGAACCAACTCAAGGTCTGCCAAATAGAACTGTTTAAATTTTAGTGATTCTGGCCCCAAACCTTACTGTCTGTATCTACAGCAGTGGGAAAAGACCCTTTTTTTATATAGGGAATTCTATTACCCAACTGCCTGGGACAAGTTAAATTAGTCTATAGACAATTTAACTACAGTAGCACTTGCCTCTAGAAGAACCATTAATTTTGTTTAAAGTAACTATATTGCAATCACTGAGGACTTTCTGAATTTTTCTATTGCCACAGAGCTTTCCTTAAAGAGAAGAATGTTACTGACTATATGTTTTTTTCTTGTTCCTCTCCCCAGAACAATAAAGATCACACACGCAAATATGTCAGATATTTAGCTCAATTTTTATTGAATTTTGAATGAATTTTCTGGACAATTAAGGTAGGACAATTATAGATTACAAAAGAGAAAGAAAACTGTAGGACTGGATTTACATCATGCTCTGCATGAATGAGAGTGTCTCACATTAAATTATATAGAAAAATGAGCAGAAAGGTATTTGATTAACACATTTTAGGAAATGTAAGGTATGTAGTCTATTAGTCAAAAGCACAAGCTCACTGAATATATGCATCTGCTTACATTATTGAAGTTGTCAACGGAAAAGAAGGCATACTCTGTAATATAATTCAAAGAGGTTTATTCTGAGTCAAATTTCAGGACCATGGCCCAGAGCCATGCACAAGAAACCTTGCGCAAGTGTATTCACTGTGGTTGGGTTTCAGTTTGGTTTTATACATTTCAGGGAGACAGGGATTACAAGTAAGGTACTAAATCAATACGTGGGAGGCATACATTGGTTTTGCTAGAAAACGTGGGCCATCTTCTAAGTGGGGGCTTATAGGTTATAGGTGGGTTTACCGATTCTTTGACTTATAATTGGTTAAAAATGACACTTTTGTCTAAGTTCTTGGAATGTTTTAAGATAAGGATGTCTGTTAATCAGAGACAAGCCATGGGACGTATATTGTGTAAACTGAGGACCTGAAGGTTTGGGTTGCATAGCCTCAGTCCTGTTAATGTCTGACAAAGGATGTCTCTAAAGGAAAGGGCGGTATGATGAGGCATGTCTGATCTCCTACCTCATGGCCAGCAATTCAGTTTTAGGGAATCCCCTTGGGTAGAAGGGGATCCATTCAGTCATCCAGTGGGGGGAAAGCCTTAAGATCTCATTTTAGTTCACAAAGTTATGTGTCAACTTGCATTTTTGTGAATGTGTAATCCTCAAATGTAACATAACTCTGCATGGGTAAAGTCCCCCAACCTCAACCACATGCTTTTGGCAGGCATCCTCTGCAGCCAAAGTTGCTCTAAAGGAAACTGCTAAAATAGACTCATTTTCCTTGTGGCTTTGTAGGTGACCTTAAGGGTAGCAAGTATTCCTTCGGGGAATTATGTATGTTCATTTTGGATTGTTTTTCTCGAAAGTGATCATGTTATCGGTAAAGGGCCCTATTGGTCCCAGGCCTACATTAGAAATGGCTTTTAAAAGATTGCTAGGCCTTCCTAACAGATAAATAAAAGAAAAAGGCAGTCTGTACAGATCTTACCTCTAGTAACCGACGGAAAGCATTTTTGCAGCTAATCTTGCATCTATTGCAATGGAAACAGGGACAAATGGCTGTAATTATATAGGGATGATACCCAATATCTACTTAGAGCCCAGAACTCTATTAGCAGTGTGCATTCTCCAGGGCCTGACTATTAGCAAGCAGGAAATAAGCCATCTACCTTAAATGAACACAGCTATCTCCCTGGGGAGTTTCATTAGGGATAACTGTAATGCCGCTATGTGCTACCATTAGGCACTGTTCTAAGTAGCTCATGCTAAGTGGAAATGACATTCTTCTCCTAGCTTCTCTCTTCACTTACTCTACCATATATAACTGCATTATGAGGCTTTGAGATATCCTTCCATAGAAGTAGGACCAAGTGTTCCTGTGGTATTGATGGTGAGAGAAGAGAGATTTGGAGGTGGGAGAATATAGCCAAACAATCTTAGTCACTTCATTATTAATGAGCATGTTAACCAAGAGTGCATGTATAGCAAAATTAGATTATCTGTGTTTCCAGTTTTTCAGTAACATATTCCTATTCTCTCTGCCTCAGCAGGCTTTCTCAAAATAGAACATTGTGCCTCCACTGAGTGGTCCCTTGCTTTGAATTCTAGCTGTCATTTTGTATCCTTACCTCTCCCCCAATCTCCAGCTACATTCCCTGAATCCTCTCTGACATTTAACTTATCGTGGATTATATATGAAAGTGAAAACTAATCGGATTTTGTCATCATTATTTTTGTTGCTTCTTGTTCTTTCTCTATATTGTGACTTCAGATCTGCGGAATGGTTACAATTCTCGATTATTCGTGATAATGGTGGGACACATAAATGCAGTTCATTCACAGTCAAGTATGGAAAAAGGGAGAACTTTCAAGTGGGACAGACCTAGACTCAATTCCTATTCCTACCACTTACTAGTCGCCTGATTTGGGGCACTTTACTTAACTTCTTGGAGCCTAATTTACTTTCCTGAAAAATGAGCGCAATGGACTCCATGTTTATGTCCCCCACGCGTTGCAAATTCATATGTTGAAATCCTATCTCTAAGGATGATAGTATTAGGAGGTAGGGCCTCTGATAGGTGATTAAGTAATAATTGTGGAACCCTAATGAATAGGATTGTGCCCTTGTAATAGAGACCCCAGAGAGTTTTCTCACTTCTTCTTCCATGTGAGGTTACAGTCAGAACATGGCTGTTTATGGGGAAGTAGGTACTCACCAGGAGCTGAATCTGCTGGCACTTTGATCTTGAACTTTCCAGCTCCAGTACTCTGAGAAATAGATTTCTGTCATTTTCAAGTTACCTAGTTTATAGTATTTTACTATAGTAACTCACACATCTTAAGACAGTGGTTCTAATCAGAATATCTTCTCTTGGGATTTTAGGATTGAAAATTATTCCCTTTTTCAGATTCTTAGTTAGGAACCACTACCTCTTTGACTTATGGAAATGGAGATCAAAATGTCAAGTTCGTTATTAATAAAGTTCATTTAATCCTGAGACTAATTACTGCTAATAGATTTATATTCCTCCACCTCAAATTAAATGTACCCAACCAGGCTGTTACATGCAGAACTGGTCAACCACAGTCCTTCCCTCCAAGGCAAAATCTTTCTCCTAAAACTTTCCTAATGGCTGAGCTAGGAACTTACAGGTTTTCTAAAAGAAAGACTGAAAACTCAGAAGTGAATGAATCATGCCTGTCCATTCCTTTCTCTTAATCTTCCCAAGCAATTTTTTCCTTCCTCTCTTAAGCAAAAGCTGTGAGTGATGGAGAAAGGCTAGAATTGTTCCTCTCCTACTTTCCTTCCTCTCTATGGAAAGTTGAGCAGTGGGGCATGAGAGTTATCTTAATGATAGTGGAGTATAGGTTCTTGGTCCCTGAGTCAATAGAAATTGGCATTAGACAAGAAGAATTTAGACAGGCAAGGCTTTACCAGGGCTTTTTGTTCAAACAAAATGGGAGGCAGTGCTAGTTAAGGGGGCAATCATACTGGCTCCTGGAACAAAGGTCTGGGGAATTTTTATGTGTTTGTAAAGAGGGAGGTAGGTGTCAGCTTTGAAGTGATCACATGTAGAGGTGGGGTCCTGTTGGTAGCTGTGCACTTGGTGGTCATACTTCTTCATGCATCAACTGTATCATTAGCTTGTTAAATTTCCACCCCTGGGCATGATTTTTAGCATTTAAAATGATGTTATAATGAGGCAAATGTTAGGATAAGGTCAGTATGGGGGTCTTTTCTGGCTAGAGGTGATTAGATTCGGATAGATCCGTTCTCTTTGCAGTGAGGTTCCTCATCAGCTGGTGTCAGCACCTCCCTTCATTGGTCCTAGAAGACATTACTCAAGAGAGGGACAATTTGGCCCCCTCCTTATATGGGCATGGTCTGAATTCCAGTGGCTAGGAACTCATTTGGTTTGTTTGCTCTCCTGCAGTTAATTTGGCTGTGTCATGCTTCCCCATGTTGCCTCTCCTTCATCAGAAGTGAGGCCCAAGTCCTGTCCCTATACTGTCTTATTAACAGCTAGGATTATTCTGAGTATTAAGTGAGATACTATATGCCAAGTATCTTACACAGTGCCTGACACATGATAGGAATTCAGTCAGACAATTCAGGGATCAACATTGAGCACTACTCATAGCCATGTGGTTTTGGGCAATTTACTAAAGCTTTCTGAACTTTTACGGTTTGATCTTTAAAATGACGATGATAATAATTAGCTTCCACAGCTGTTAAAATTAGAGAAAATGTCTATGAATACTCTGGCACTTATTAGGTATTTATTAAACAGTAACTATTATCATTGTTATGATCCAATTATTGTAGACCATCTCATAATTTTTTCCTACCCAGACTGACATTTGTGGATATAGTTGGCTTTGGGTTGCACAGCATGGCAGACACAGTCTTCACACTTACTCATAGGACTAGTCAAGGGGTGAATCGGTGTGAAAGTAGCTGAGATGCAATGTCAGGACCCAAAGAAAGTATGTTGGGAAATGCAAGCATTTCTGCAGCTCATCCACAGAGCAACAAACCTGCATGCAAGTACTTGTGAGGTGACTCAAATCAGAAGTGTCCATTTTTCCAGTGTAGAATTAATTTTTTGGTAAGGAATTAGAACTGTAGAGTTAAGACTGTCATGCCTTTCACTCTTTCTCAGGCTCATAAAATATCCTGTATCTGGAGGTCCCGTTCTTTTTGGTCATCTTAACATTGCTGACGAATGTACCCAGTAGGACATTTTCATTCAATTTAACCAAGGTCCAGAACATAATTTCCTAGCTATTTTAGAAAGACTCCATTAAAATATTTTTTTCCCTTTAGACCAATCTGTACAATGACATCTTCTTCAAATATCATTTGCAACCATTTAAAACCTTCCAGTTTGGTGAACTTATTACTGTCATACTTAATTAGTGTATATTTTTGGTGTGCCTTTCACATCAAAACCACCATTCAAAATGTTTTTTGATTTGAAAGTAAGTAGTTTAAAAAAAAAAAGAATATGCCACTTTTTGTTATCACAAATCCATTGCAGATGTGAAGATTTATTATCTGGTAGTCAAGACTGGATTGTCCAGTTGTATGTTGGAAACCAGTGGATTTCACAGGGATTGGGGTGGGGAGACTGGTATGGTAGAGAGAATTCAACATTTTGTTTTTGACTTTTTGTCGTTTTTGGAGGAAACGGTCTCTGGAAACATTCTTTTTTTTTTTTTTTTTTTTGAGACAAAGTCTCACTCTGTTGCCTTGGCTAGAGTGAGTGCCGTGGCATCAGCCTAGCTCACAGCAACCTCAAACTCCTGGGCTCAAGCGATCCTTCTGCGTCAGCCTCCCGAGTAGCTGGGACTACAGGCATGCGCCACCATGCCCGGCTAATTTTTTCTATATATTTTTAGTTGTCCAGATAATTTTTTTCTATTTTTTTTTTTTTTTATTAGAGATGGGGTCTTGCTCTTGCTCAGGCTGGTCTCGAACTCCTGAGCTCAAACAATCCGCCCGCCTCGGCCTCCCAGAGTGTTAGGATTACAGGCGTGAGCCGCCACACCCGGCCAGAAACATTCTTTTCTTAATATCTTAATTCTAATAGAAGAGCACTAACACTTTGAGTTAACCCCTGAAAAAATAAGTTGCCTTCCCAGACATTAGTTAGGCACATGACAGAATGGGCTCTGGCCTTGAGACTGTACTATTTATTCCAACCAGTTTCTAGTGCTTGTAAAATGGACTGAGTGGGAATAACCCAGCCATACCACTGGATTAACAAGCCGAAGCTTGGGGCTTTTGTTGAGATCATTAATATCATTTAGGTACATGAAGTACAGTGACCCACTTTCTATGTTCCAGAACTGTGCAGAGTAAAAATAGGAATAAACTTCTCTTTTAAACTGCCTCCATTGGTTGTTGCCTAACAGACTTAAAGACAGTATTGGACCTATAAACCTCAGCAAATATTCAAATGGAAATTCCAAAATAGTTCTTTAAAGTTTTCACCCCACTATAGAGAACAAAATAATCTATGTGTACTGTGACTGAGGTGAGAAAATATTTGAGGTGGCATTATCAAACAATCAAAATGGGGGCCTGGCGCGGTGGCTCACGCCTGTAATCCTAGCTCTCTGGGAGGCCGAGGCGGGTGAATTGTTTGAGCTCAGGATTTCGAAACCAGCCTGAGCAAGAGCGAGACCCCGTCTCTACTAAAATTGGAAAGAAATTAATTGGACAACTAAAAATATATAGAAAAAATTAGCCGGGAATGGTGGCCGGGCATGGTGGCGCATGCCTGTGGTCCCAGATACTCGGGAGGCTGAGGCAGGAGGATTGCTTGAGCCCAGGAGTCTGAGGTTGCTGTGAGCTAGGCTGACGCCATGGCACTCACTGTAGCCTGGGCAACAGAGTGAGACTCTGTCTCAAAAAAAAAAAAAAAAAGAGTATTAAAAAAAAAAAAAGAAAACAGTCAAAATGGGGCCTTTGGTGAGCCAGAAATAAAAAACCACCAAATGTGAGAAATTGATCCTGTTATCCCAAAGGTCAAGACCATCAGCCCCAGTAGCTTAAAGAAGGCAATAGTGCAAAAAGCCTCTGGCTCCAGGGGTAGTGAGATGAGAGGAAAGGACATCCCCAGGCAGCTACTCTACCCTGTTCTTGTCTCAGAGGCAAGCTGGTAACACCAACTGAGTAACATACTTACTTCATTCATAAATGTGCAAGTAAATCCAGGGCAATTTGTTTTAGGATTGCATCTACTCCAAAGAAGAGGTTCATGTGAATGGTCTGAGCAGACCAACCTTTTTTTAGCTCACCTCAGCTCTGTGGGTAAGTTCAGGAATACCAAGCTAACCAAATAAAGAAAAGAAAAAGAAAAACGTATTACAAAAGCTTAAAATCTCCGTGGACTTATGTGCAATTTCTTTTGTTCTTCTGAAATATATTGCTTTTCATTTCTCTAGATTTGGTGTTTAAATGATAGTTGACGATTCCTGTTTGGGGAAACTCATGCACAGATAGCTATTCCCCTGTAAGCAGAGATGTGTGAGTTTATTAGGAAATGTCCATCATGTGCCATATCTCAAAAAACATATGGTACACAGCCCTAATAAAATGAGATGCAGAAACTAAAATGGCTGGGTGCTTCTGTTTTTGTTTGCTATCTGCATCTGTGTGAATTTAAGATGCATGCTTCTGTAGGTAAGTTACTCATGCAGTTGTTAGCCAAGCCAGTGTCTTGGGGACAGGCCTTATGGATGCCAGTCTTACAGAGAAAGCAGGCTCACTGCAGTTGTTAGGTTTCACAGGACACGCTTTGCCCTGTGATATGGCCAAGTTTTAAGTTACAAGCTCTGTCATAACAGAGTTCTGTTTTGTTTTATACAGTTCAATAAATCAACTCGAATAGATATGTCTCCTCCTGGAAAGAACTTAGGCCAGGTTTTTAAAAAATGAGGAAACAAGCAGGAAGGATTTGAATACAAACTGAGGTATATAATCATGTGTCTTAGAGGTTATTTGACTGCCAGGAACAGAAAACAGAAATCCTGGCAAGTTCAGCTGAGTAAAGGAAAATGTATTTTAAGGGTAAAGGGAGTCTCATGGAACCCCATCTCACAGGGAATTGGAAATTTTCAGACAGCTCATCTATCCATTTCTTTCTCTCCATAGCCACACAATCTGTCATCTCTGCTTCTTTCTGCACAGCTGCTCGATTCCACTTTCTGCAGAATTGCTTCTTCTGCCTCACTCTTAATTTCTACTTTCCTATACCTCCAGTTCAGCTCAGGCTTTAGGCTGTTGTCGCACCTGTTCTGGTCTCAAGTGTTTTTGACCTTCCTCTTTCAGTGCCCAATAACTTGTGACCTATTTACTCTTTGTTTATTTTTGTTCAAATTCTTTAGAGCATGGGATTGGTTTTTGCCAGTGAATGATTGATTCACTCCTAGCGTGTGTGTCCACCTAGGCAGTGCTGTTGGGGGAAGGTGTTAACAAAAAATGTACAGCTGTGAGCAACGTAGTTTAAACTATAAAAATTACTTGGGTACTGCAGACAAATTGACTAATGTATCAGATACAGCCATTATTGTAATGATAATGATGATAACAATGACTGGTAATTAAATTGATATAAGACAGTTATATTTATGGAGCTCTTTTTTCAGTGTATTATATACACTGTTATTTAATCTTTACAACACCCCTAAGAAGTAGATATTATTGTTGTCCCAGTTTTTATTTAAAGGGAAATTTATGCATAGAGAAGTTACCTGACTTGTCCAAGGTCACGTGGCTATTAAGTGATTCAGTAAGACTTAGGCCCAGACAGTCTGACACCAGGACTATGATGCTCAACTGCTGATTGTGACACTGTCACAATCAATTTGTGAAATGTGGGCTGCGTGATAGCTTCTTTATGAAGAAAAAGAAAAGTTCATTTACACCAACAAAACCCTATTATACTACATACTAGATACATACATTCAATCTCTACAATGTCCTTACATAGGAAGAAAGGGATTAAGACCTCAAGAAATGTTCGTGTCTCTATGTGGTTGGAAAGAGAAGGATTATCCTCTCATTTGAGTTATTCTAGTACTTTCAGATAAATGAAATAACTTTTAAATATCCATGATCAGAGCATTACCCATTTTTCTTTTTGCCTTCATATTTATTTGAATTCAAATTAAATCTTCCTTTTAGCAAAGATCAAGTGTAAGATCCGGCACTTTGGAGCAGACGTCAAAGCTGGTGTGCGTGATGTTACTGCCCTCTTCCCGAGCCACCATTTTATTGCTCTTCTGGGAATCCAGTTAAATTACAGCTGCTGATATATCGTGGACTGTGGATCTAAATTCTGGCTTTGACCAAGTCAAGGGCTGGTTTCTTTGGGCAGTATTTCACTTCCTGTTTTATCTGTGCTGTCACCTAAATTTAGCACTTGGACTATACTCCCCGATGTCTGCAGAAGTTTTAAATTATTTTCCAGTGATGCATACCGTGTCCATGCAGAGTTGCGTGTGACAGATTTGCAGTAAAATCCCAGAGCTCTCCAACTCCTTTTTAAATGAATTAGATCAGTAGCTGTCACAGATTTGACTTTGGGATGGGTTGTAAGGTGATGTGTTTCCCACAAAACTGATTGAGTTCTCTCTGGTTTTTTTGGATCCTGCTGTGCACACCAATCAATTTCTTGAAAGCAAAAGATGAGTGCTCTCTTTTGGACCTTGGGAGGTAAGAAATACCTGGTGCATTAAGACCCTTCCCCCTAATTGCAGGAATGACAGCTGCGTGCAGAGCTGTAGTAGTGTTCTGAATTGAGGAATCTTCAATAAGACATAAATCTAAATTCCACACCTTTCCTTTTTAATATGGGCTTCAACAAGCATCAGCTGTAATTGGTGGAACAGCCCGACTTATTAATCCATAGATAAAAATGATTCAATTAAAGTGAAATATAAATATTGAAGGTAATGTGACACCAAATGAAGCACATCACAGAATTTATGTGCAAATAAATTCACTGAATAAAAATTCTCTAGTACATACAAAGTCCATATGCTGTCTTTGAAATGCTATAATTAAGTCAGAGAGTCATGTCATAGTGGCCTTTTCCATCTGCTTTGTGATCTGTTAAGGAACCCATTCAAACAGAATGACAGCTGACCTCAAAATGATACACTCTGTTATTGCCCATTTTAACAGGGCTGTTGGTTATGTACATTTTGTCTTCATTCATACTAGGCTATGAGTGATTTTCCATTAAATGAAGTAAATTGGAGCATGTGGTTTTCTATTAAATGGGTTTATTTAAACCACTATTTTATTTTCCCAATAAATTTTTTTTTCATTTTTCACAAGTAATTGATTGTATTGGAGCATTTTTGTTTGGTCTTATTCTATAAATTCAGGTGATGTTAGAAACAGATAGTGATTAAGAATAGCAAAATGAAGTCACTCTTCTCTTTTTCTTTCTATATTTTGGTATCTGATCAAAGCCAAATAGTGAGTAGGTGGAGCCTCAGGATGTTGTGTATATGTAATTGACATGAAAGACATGTAAAAGGGGAGCCAATATTTATAATACTAATTGATTTCATTTATTCTGCTTCCCTTGTGTATGCCTCACTGTCATTCTTGCCATTATCTTAATGTTCTTGTTTCCAATAACACTCGGAAAAGTCATTTTAAAGGCAGGGGATCTGGAGCACAGATGTGTCAGGTGTAAATTCTCTCATCCTCCGAGACATTAAAATTGGCTAAAGGAAACCCCGCGGAATGGTGCAGCTGAAGATCCCGCATTTGTCCATCTGTTTGTATCCAGGTTATCTTGTGACAGTCTATTTAATTTCTGGTCCCCAGAGTGTCTCTATTTCAACAGTACACGCATATTTCTTTAATTAAAAGGGCACAAGGGGAAAATTGGTAACCTTTGGAACCAGGATGACCTTTGGAAGATGGTTTTTGTTTTTGTTTCAACAAAACAATATGATTTCTAACAAGAGGCTTTGCTCCAGTCAAACTCTCAGCTCTTTAGAGGGGATTTTTAAATGTCTCATCTTTGGCTTTGGATGAAAAAAGGAAGAAAGAAAGAAGTTATATTTGAGATATAACCGAGGGTGCTTTGAAAACAGGTTTTAAATATATGCAAATTTTAAAATGTTTTAATTAAAACCTGAGCCACAACCAGAGCCAGGCAGTATCCATGGGGTGCCCCAGACTAGCTTACATAAAAGGCTGGGGAATTACAAAAGATGATATGCAGGAAAATGACTATTGCTCACTGGGTAAGTATGATCTTGCCCTAGTTGTTTCTGCATTAAATCAGAGAACTTAACTTGCCAACGTGAGGAAGCCACCATAGTACATGGGATCTTGTGTATGAATAGAAATCCAAGTGGAATTTCTTAGCAAAATGTATTTGGATAAGTCTATAAGGGGCAGAAACAATATTTACTTATTTATGCAGTCCAGAAACATTTTCTCAGCATCTAATAGGTTTCTGGCATTATTTTAGGTTCAGAAGATGTGTTAGTAAACCAAATGAAGTTTGTGCTCTCATAAAGCTCACATCACCCTGTGTGTGTAGGGAAGGGGAGAGGGTCCATAGTAAAAAAAAACCTATTATCTGTTCTGTACAGGGCCCAGGACCCATTAATTAGCCTTGCAGTTGAATGTTCATTCAAAGATAAATATTTATGAGGCTTTTCTGAAATTGCAAACTTGATACCTAAGGGCATCCTGATGAGCCAAAATTCAATGGACCATATATACTCATTTCAATGAAATAATATTCATGTTAACCATTTATTTTGAAAAATTTCCTTTCATTTTACCCAAGTACATATAGTACTTGATTGCAGTGTGCTGGCAAAGATACAGGATTAGGTTCTGCCAAGATACCTTTACCTGGGGTACTTATATCCCAGTGGGGAGAGACAATGATTTCTAATTAAAAGATAATGCTGGAGACAACAAGCTCAGCAAGAGAAGGAATGATTGTTGGGGAGGGGGGAGGTCAGGAAAAATTTATTGTTGCTATTATATTTAAGGATTTATTTTGATATTGGGGCAATATCCAAGTTGCTTAGTTTTGTTGCTTAAAGTGTCCAGTTAGGATCGCATCATAGTTAAAATGTCAGTCCTCGTTTAAACCAGTTTGCTTAGACCTATCCCCTCCGCTTACCCCAGCCAGTCATGATACAAATATAAGCCACAAATCACGAGCAGGTGCACATTTTCCCCCACTACTGGAAAAAGGAATGAATCAAACATATCCTCTTTCTTGGCCGGGCGTGGTGGCTCACGCCTGTAATCCTAGCTCTCTAGGAGGCCGAGGCGAGTGGATTGTTTGAGCTCAGGAGTTCAAGACCAGCCTGAGCAAGAGCAAGACCCCGTCTCTACTAAAATTAGAAAGAAATTAATTGGACAACTAAAAATATATAGAAAAAATTAGCCGGGCATGGTGTCGCATGCCTGTAGTCC